>JASDQU011400678.1:0-18112 GCA_032191745.1 Picea mariana
TCTTTTTCTGCACATCCCCTCTCAACAGTCCTGCAATATAAATTCATAATGTTATTCACATTTATTGACCTTTTCCACAAGGTCCATTTACATCACATATTCACATTTATGAGTTTGCCACAGTTCTTGGCCAGTCCAGTTATTTTTACAAACTGGGGGAAACAGGGTGTTACAGTTGATGTGATGAATTTGTTAGTTACATTCATGTTTATTTAGAATGTTAAAGATTCATTTAATTAATGGTATCAAACAATGGTTAAATATGTGTGTTTTCTTGTAGCTGGTAAGATACAAGATATGTTAGTAGAATTTTTTTATTTTTATGTGTTTTATGCATAGTAACGTTCCTTAGTTAAGATGGGGGATGTTACATAATCCACGTGCTCAATACCACGGATCAACAATACCATGTGCCTAAAACCACCATTATTTACCTAACAACTTTGACTCTTTCACTGAGTCATGTTTAGCTTAACATTCCCCACTTTAAATGTGACTTGGGGTTTCCCATGACCAAATCCAGCCAAACCTCCCTCAAAGTCAGGGTATTCGTGAATCTCACATGCTCCCCCCTATCACCTAGGTCTACATCTAGACTTTACAAGTGAAATTTCAAACCCGAGGTACGCATGTCTAACTAGGTCTTATAGTCGTATGCCCATTTAGTTTCAACTCCATCAATTTTTATTTTTATTTTTTTCATTGTTTCTATCCCGACACTTATGCTTCCATCCCCTCTCCTTTCCATTTCTTCAGCTCTTGATGCTCACTTCTCAGTAGATCTGCAACTAGAAAACAAATCCAACCATACCTGACACATCTATCCATCAGATCCAAACATCCAAGCCATATATCCTTCACACACTTTGAGCCAAATTGGCCAAGTGAGCCTTCACCGCTCACCTTCAGGCTCTCTACATGCACAGGAACCCAAGTCCCATGACTTCACCATCCAAACATGACTCGTCCTCTAATATTTAAGTCTCATGTGGTTCCCTATGGATTTAAACCCTAGCTATGTACTTCGACAAGCACGTCTTTCTTTTCACCATCGTTAACCATTGCTCTGATACTAGTTGTTAGGAAATAAAAATACAAGAGAAAAGTAATATTTCAAATCATAGAAACATACACACATAAATCACACGAGATTTACCTTAGAAAACCCTTATAGGAAAAACCATCCAAGAATAGATCTATTATTTCCCTTGGCTAAATCCTCCCAAGTCGGCCAATGTCCTGGCCTCGGCCAAGTGATTCTTCATCGTTCAATTCTTGACACATTACAATGGAGTATCACTAGCCTTTTAAAGGTTTTCATTACATGTAAACCGTGGGCTCAATACCACAGGTCACCAATACCATGTGCCTAAAACCATTACTATTGACCTAAAAACTTTGACTCTTTCATCGAGTCAAGTTTAACCTACATTCCCCCCTTTAAATTTGACTTGGGGTTTCCCATGACCAAATCTAGCCAAACCTCCCTCAAAGTCAAGGCATACGAGAATCTCACATGCTCCCCCCTATTATCTAGGTCTATGTCTAGACTTTACCGGTGAAATTTCAAACCCGGGGTACACATGCCTAAGCAAGTCTTAAAGTCGTATGCCCATTTACATTCAACTCCATCAACTTTTTATTTATTCATTTTTCATTGTTATCATCCTGGCACTTATTTCACCATCTTCTTGCCTTTTCATTCCTCCATCTCTTGATGCTTGCTTCTTAGTATATCTGCAACCCTAAAACAGATCCAACCACACCTGACATATCCATCCATCATATCCAAGCATCCAAGCCATATATCCTTCACACACTTCAAGCCAAACTTGTCAAGTGAGCCTTCATTGCTCACCTTCAGGCCCTTTGCATGCACATGCACCCGAATCCCATGGCTTCACCATCCACACATGGCTCATCCTCTACTCTTTAAGTCTCATGTGGTCCCTAGGGATTTAAACCCTAGCTTTGTACTAACAACAATATCTTTCTTTTCATCATCATCAACCGTCACTTTGATACTAGTTGTTAGGAAATAAAAAATATGAGAGAAAAATAATATTTCAAATCATAGCAACATGCACACATAAACCACACAAGATTTACCTTGGAAAACGCTTACAGGAACAACCAACCAATAATAGATCTATTATTTCCCTTGTACAAATCCAACCAAGCCAGCCAATGTCCTAGCCCTAGCCAAGTGAGCCTTCACCTCTCAACTCTTGACACATTAGAATGGAGTATCACAAGCCTTTTAAAGGATTTCATTACATGTAATCCACAGGCTCAATACCACAGGTCACTAATACCATGTGCCCAAAACCACCACTGTTGACCTAACAACTTTGACTCTTTCACGAGTCAAGTTTAGCCTAATAGATTTTACAAGATACCATACATAGTACTAACCAATGTCAATGGATAAAGTAGATACAACATCATATATATAAAAAATGTATTATGTCAATGTTAAATGATTATGAAATGTTTAATGCACAATGTCTTGTATTAATCTTCAAAGTGCATGGCTTTGCTTGGAATAATGAAGGATAGTATATAACTCAATTTGTGTTTGGTGGAATTTTTGTCAATCTTAAAAGATTTATGATTTTTTGTCAATATGAAGAGATTTATCAAATAACTTTAAAAAACATTTATTGCATCGAAAGGTGTTAGTTCTACAACATATGTGGGTAATCCTTACATCATCTTATGTCATTTTCAATAATAATAATAATAATAAATTTTATCCAAAAATAAATATAAGTAAAAATAAAAATATCTATATATATATATATGAAAGAGAAAGATTTGATACATATATCTAATATAAAAACTAGTATATAAAAATGAAAAGAGAAATACTATACATAAATAAAAATCCATTTTCCACATTTAACATAGATACTATTATTAAAAGTTTTCACTATTATTTGAGTTTACGTAGTTCCCATTTACTTTGTTATTCAACTTACTATAATTTTGTTTATATACTCAAATTTAACTATTATTTACCTTTTTATTAACTAATATTTTTTTTGGTCAATTAATATTATATCTTAATAGTTATTTATGCAATCAATGTTTTTAAATAATAAAATGTTTTTAAAATATTTTTAAGAATGTGTAATATTATGTTTTTAAATAATAAAATGTTTTTAAAGTATTTTCAAGAATGTGTAATATTATGAACATATACAAATATCCCAAAAAAATGTCCATAAATACTGTAAATATGTAGTACTTCTCAAAAGATCATTATAATATAAAGTAGTATCTTTTAATTAATCAATTTTTTATATGTTTCAAATTTCATAAAATACAAAAATATAATATGTATTCTCATATTTGTAAAGTTCATTTAAAAATATAAACAGTTAAATGCAGTGTTATAAATTCATATTTTTTTTTGAATTTAATAATATGAAATGATTTTTTTTTAATATATATAAAATTTTAATTTTAATTTTTTTTAGGAATCTTAAATAAAACCATTATCTAATGAATTAAAAAAAATTATGAGTCGTAAATAAAACCATCATCCAGTTAGTGAAGAAATTTCAATGATTTTTCAATTTAAAAAAAAAAAAAACTAATATGTTAATGCTTTATTTTGAATAATCAAAATTGACATGATTGATTGATGGTTATTAAGATATTTTATAAAAATATATCAAAATTTACTAATTTTAAATTTAAAACATTACAAAATATTTATTTTAAATAAAATTTTAAATAACATTTGATTTTAATATGCATAATTCATAAATATTTTTTTATAACATTACAAAATATTTATTTTAAATAAATTTTTAAACAATATTTGATTTTAATATATGCATAATTCATAAATATTTTTTCTAATATAAAATTTATTAAATTTAGATATTTTATTAATTTTTTTTTATAATGAATACATCCTTGTTTATATTATGAGTTCATGATCCTTTTTTTAAATTATGGTATGTATATCATGAGAGCTTCTATCATTTTTAATTTTTAAATTATGTAGTGTATTGTTTATTTTATAATGAATTTTATTATTAATAAAAAATCAAAAAATAGTTTAAATAATAAAAATATAAATTATATTTTTCAATATTGATATTTTTATTTTTATTTTTTTTTACAATTTGAGTCTATTTAATAGTTAAAAATATGTGATTATGATGATGAAGATTATTAACATCCACTAAGATCGAATTGGTTTATCAAAACTTAAGAGGGTAAGTGATTACTTGTAGTTCTTTAGAATTTTGTTTCTATGCTCCA
Source organism: Picea mariana (assembly GCA_032191745.1). Lineage (NCBI taxonomy): Eukaryota > Viridiplantae > Streptophyta > Pinopsida > Pinales > Pinaceae > Picea > Picea mariana. The sequence goes on from JASDQU011400678.1 coordinate 4,279, forward strand.
AAAGCATTAAGAGAAGCTTTCCAAGATCACCATAGTTTTGTTGAGTTAAGAGGTTAGGAAGGTTGGTAGTGTGACAAATATTTTGAAAATTAGATCTAATCGGTGTATAGGCTGGACAATCTAAGAGAAAGTGTTCTTCATCTTAGTGTCACAAAGGTGACACACTCTTTCATCGCAGGGCGTTTTAGGAATTGACCAATGCATAGTTTCACTATGGAGCTCGTGAGAATTTGTTTTTATCTTAGAAATGTTTATTTTTTTTCTTTACACTTGTCAAAACAAATAGACAATTTTGATCTTCTAGATTGGGGTTGATTACATCCTTATAATACTTTAATTTTCTTTTTTCCTCTAACTCTTTATCATGCCACATTTTTGTTGATGTTTTACTTATACAGCTAGCAGTTACTGTTCTTCTTTATTATTATAATCATTTAGCACATTAGATGCATAAATAAGATCATTGAAAGAGAGGTAATCAAAGAAAAAACAGAGACACAAATTATCATGGGAAACCCTTATGGGGGACAAAACCCATCAAAAACTTCCTCAATATATATAGACCAAAGACCGAATAGAAGATCCTCCTCTACTCCTTCATTGGGAAGAGTAGTGCACCACTTAAGCAAGAAATACCACGACATAGACCAAAACCCTCCTTGACGTCACCCCCAGTTGCAACAACTTCTCCTCCAAGACTCGCACACTGCAAAGTTGAGTGTGTGTCCAAATGAGGCACTAGTCTCTCTTATAAATAGTGGTTTGGCTAGCCTATAATTAGGTTTGGGCCGACCTGTCACTTTACACATTTAACTGTCAAGGCACAATAGGGACGGCTTTTACTAAAGAAAAATAGGGCCTAATTAAATATAATATAATAATATTATTCAACTCTCTCTCAGGTAGAATATTCTTCGAAGTTACAATATTTCAACACTCCCCCTTAACAAAAAGGGTATTCTACTGACAACATTAATAACAATTGATTGGACTCAATACATCATCAAGAGGAGGGGTCATCGTCATCAACATCGGGAACACTATTAGTCATATCTATAGGTCATCGGAAGTTTTTCTCATCATCAAAACCCAGATTCTATTTTCATGTATAAAATATGTCATTTTGTAATCTTTACTCTGCTTTCATGTTGGCAAGATCATTTTGATCATTTCATACATTCCTTTTGCATTGTATGAGTAGTCCATTGCTTTAATTTTGGTTGCGAAATATCATGGAGACATTTAAATTCACAACCAAGGTCAACATAAAATAATTGAATAACAATAAAAACTAATTTGTTTTGGGGTCTAAATATAAAGCAAGTGTCCACATCCACATCCACATCCGCATCCGCAGTTTACTCCTTGAGCCTCCCAACAAATTCTCATCCCTTAGTGGCTTGCATCCCCTCTAAGGGGGACAGACACCTATATGTTTGACTAGCGAAAAGCATATGGTTGAAGAAATCACGATGCAAGGAAATGAGATGCATTCACACTCTCTCACCCTCTACCCTAAACAAATGTTTGATGTTCTATGCATTTCAATCTTAGAAGGGATGCCATGTGTTATGATATATGAACAAGTGTTTGCTAGCTTCGTTTCCCACACGAACCCAACATCGATGCAAACAAAAAGAACAACCAAATGTCACGGTGTATTCTTCCCAACGCTCATAGTTCAAACTGTTGTTCATCATTGCTTATCGATGTTCATTTCATTATGCTAGATCTACATGGTCCATATAGTTATTATATCGTTTTCCACAGACGTTGAAACTTCTTCTCCATGGCCTTCCACTATATTGTAACTCCCATGTTTTGTTGGATTGAGGGGTAAAGAATTGAACGGCTAAAGCTAATTGATTTAGTGTCGATGAAATTGAATTCATGCATTTTCTTAACATTTGTTGAGCGCTCTTTTCATTAAATCTATAATAAAATGATCATGTAAGGACCTGTACAGGATCAATAATACATTATTTTTATGAAATATAACAAACCCATTCTGGATTTTTTTGCGCCACAGATTGATATAAATATTGTAGTATTCGTGTATATAATTTATGAAAACTTAATTTAAATATTGTAGTACGAAAACCATATCTGATGTGTAACTTTTTAAAGTTTATTCAACTACTTGCGGACTAGAATTTAAAATAACTATTATATAGGTTTTAAAGAAAACTTTATTTAATAATGAAAATTTAAACATTCACTTAATCGCTCTATGGTAAATAAAACATGTCGGGTGGGTGGATGGTCCCTTTTTTTTTTTTTTAAGTAAAAAAGATAGTACCTGTTATATTAAGTTATCAGAGAAACATTAACAAAATACACAGAGATATAGTCGTTCCGAGCAACCAAAAATGTTGCCATTTTACCGAAAACCAACATAGTTTGGAGTGAGATGAGTCTAGGAGGGTAAGCTAAAGACTGTTTTTCCCTCTGTCCTGCCTAAAGGAAACCAGGACAGATGGCCATAGTTCAAGTTTACATGTAGCAATAGCATGATTAAACATAAAAACAAACTAGCAATGGAGAACTTAGATACCCGGTGACCTGTCGCCCTTGCATGTCTGCCACGTCGCTCTGGCTGGGATGGCGAACGACTACGCACATAGTAGACATTTCCTCTTTGCTGGAGTGTTGGAGTACGCGTCAAGGAGCAAGTCCAGACGCTGTCCCATGAGGAGGGCTTTGTGCTCCTGGTCTGCCATGTGGCCTCGGGGTTCGAACACCAGAGCCAGATGCTCTGCACGGAGGAGTGGATCATGCAAGTCATGATTACCTGCTTCGTCGGAGGTTTCGTTCCTCACTTCCATGTTCATCCCTGCGCTGGCCTTGGTCACGTTCAGTCCTACTCCGATCGCATCCACCTTCATCCCTGCTCTGGTCCCGTCAACAATCCTTTCTGCACATGCATTGTCCCGAGCCTCATCCTCGTTCGTTGCCTTCTCAGCATGGCTGGTGGGACTGTAGTCACCCGTCCACAGTATCTCTTCAACAATACAAACAGGGAATTCATCTACCGGCTTGTCTTTAGGATTGCTACCAGCCTGTATATCTGGCACTATGGCTTGGGGTTCCAGGGTGGTTGCTAAGTCCTCCAGGTACGACGTTTCGTCAACATAGCAGGTTGGAAACTCATCCGCAACGCCTCCCTCCAAGCTGCTTCCAGGCTCAATTGCCATGGTATGAATGTTGCGTTCTGTCCTAGGCCCAACAATAATGGCGCAAAGTGCCAATTGATCAGCGCATGCCCTCTGCTGGAGAATGGAAGTCGCCATCAACAGTGTGCGCTCCATGTTCTTCCTCCTTTGCCTTTTCTCTTTGTGGGTATACCAGGTCGAGCCTCGACGAGGCCTGCTACGTTTCCTTGTCATTGTTGATGAGGGGTGGATAAAAAAACAGAGAGAATGCTGCACCAGAGCTCCCAAACGAAAGTGAGCCAAGACGAGAGGGAACCAGAGCTGCATCAAAACGAAAGTGAGCCAAGACAAGAGGGAACCAGAGCTACACCAGAGCTTCCGACCGGTGGGGAGGTCCAAAGCAAGAGCGAACCAACTCTGTCCGGGCTCTCAAATTTTCAAATAACCAAATGACGGATTCACTTGGTTTCCCATTAACCCTGTCATGTTGAGTGCGGTCTGAGCGAGAGCTTTCGCGCGAGGGAGGAGTCCCTCCTCCATATAGCGGTTGTAATGGTCGGCTACCATCGTAAATGCGGAGAGGATGGGTGGCGGCCATCAACATTTAAGCTGTGGCTGGATGCTGAGCCATGTGGCGAGGCATCGCCGCGTGTCACCCCATCCGGGGCCGGGTGGATGGCCCCTTTAAGATTGTAATCTCTCAGCTTTTTGAAAACGTTGATCCCACTAAGTTATTCTAAAAGTAACAATGCGAGTGGGCCCTACTTTGTCTACGCTTTAGAAAATGTTGGATTAGTTGCACTAATGGGTCTAACTTTTAGAATAAGTTTGAATTACAACATCATTGTGTTTCATCTTTTGAAAAAGTTGATGCAAACTCTTATCACTTTACCGATTCAAGTAATTCAAGTAATGACACATTTAATTATTTTAAGATACATTTAATTATTTTAATTTGGGTGTGTTTATTTTATCTTTTTTATAGAAAAGAAAAATAATATAAATGTTATTAATCTTTGTTTTGTGTTATAGAAAAATAACATAAGTGTAATTAGTCTTTGTTTTGTGACATTGATATAAATAAATTAAACTTTGATTATCTATCTAGTTTTGGACAAAAGTTACGTTGAACATTAAGCATCATGTTATACAATATTCAATGTTGTATGAGGGTGGGTTTGCATCCTCGGATTTCAAACAATTCAAATTCGACGATGCATACTCACCCTCACACAATATTAAATTTTGTTTAGTAAGATGGATATTGGTTGTCAAAAATTACATCAGCGTTTCGAAAAAGCAATCATAACAATGATTGATAATATTTTAGATTTGCTATACAAGTGGTGGGTAGGAGGGATTTGATGATGAGTATAAATTTGGAAACGTTTTTCCCAATAACTTGTTGGGACAAGAATAATGCTTTATAGTATTGTTATGTAAACTTTGGAAAAATTTTGTATGACATGACTTTATCGTTATCTACACATTATTATTATTAATTGGAGTACATTAAATTTGTAATAATTTTTTTCCCAAAATTTGCAATTTATTAAGTTAAATTTTATATTAATTTAGAATTTAAATGGATTTTCTAAATATTTGGATCAACTTAAAAAAATGAAATAAAACTCTTATAAACCATATTTTGCAAGCATAAAATTTAGATTATGCAAAATTCAAACTACTCTTCAAATTTGGCAGAATTCAACTCATTTTTAAATCTATTTAAAACACAAATATTTTATTCCTTATTAGTTATGGTAATGTTGTCAATTTTGTAAGCTTTTGTGCATGGATCCAACCCTTCCTTAATTATTGTACTCATATAAGTTTTATAAAAGTAGTAATAGTATGGGGACCAATATCCACCCTACTACGTAGCATTGAATGTTGTGGGGGTGATGTATAAACAATTGGATTTGAATTGCTTTCAAATCTGACAACATACACACCACCCCATGTAACATTGAATGTTGTGTAGCAGGGTGGATATTGTTTGCCATCAACTTTAATGATTGTAATACCTCTCTGTAATCTTTAGTGCATGGGTTCAACCCTTCTTTAATTACTATACTCATGTGTAACTTTTATAAAAAGTTTATTCCAACCAATTGCAAAGTAGGTTTTAAATTAATTATTGTAAGGATTTAACCTTTAAGGAAAAGTTTGTTTAGTTATTTAAATACTAAAAATTTAAACATTCAAGATTCACTTATTGGAATGGTGAAATTATGGCAAAAGTAAGAATTTTATTTTTTATCAAATAAAATAATAATAATTAGGAAAAAGTATACAAAATCTAGGGTTATCGATTTTACGGATATAATCTCAAGATCTCAATGTGTAACTACATCATCATGTGCAAACAAACCTTGGTTACCTAAACTAACTCGTCAGTGGTATGTAGGGGCTGACTTCCACTCTTATCAAATGCCTCAAAGTCTTGGGTTATTAACTTGTTTCCTTGCATCCAACGAAGATGAGCTCTTAGCCAATAAGATGTAGTTTTAAGTCATACTCCAAGACCTAAAATATAATCCCAGCCAATGACTAGTGATATCACACAGATTGTAGTTTGGGCAAAGTCCAACTCAAGCCACAAAAGTGTGACAACTACGGGAGTATCTACCCACTGTCACCTTAAATAAACATTACCCTCACTTTAGTGATGATAGAATCACCACAAGGGGGGAATCTCGGGTGATCCTAGGGGGATCGAGATGGAAAGTGAAAAGAGACGGAGGATGCCCCTATAGGTCAAGGTTAAGAGTGGAGACGAGGATTAAGAATGAGTCTTTTGAGATGGTAATTGGTTTTCAAAGTAGTGTACCTACAAAACAGTGTCTAACTTCCCCAAAACAAAACAATTTATAAAGATACAAGCCTCGAACTCAATGGGGATTCAACAAGTAGCCTTGTCGTCCCAAATTGCAGCAATATGGAAATATATGTATCAACAATAACAAGTTATGACAAATGCAACATTAACTATCAAAATCAAGTGTAAGATATTGGAAAGAAAGCTAACAATAAGTAGACAATTTCCCAATAATTGGAGCAAGACTTTGATAGCAATTAAAGGGTTGTTATTGAGTGTTATATCCAAGATTTGTGACATCCTTATGGATGTATGGATGTAGCAAAAAAATTCTACAACAACAAATTCTAGCCACTAAAGTCAACAAGTAAACCACCCAAGTGATAACTTATAACTAGTAGAACAATTACCAAGGCTTACAAGTGAATTTCAACGGTAGAATAATGAGCAAAGAATGAAAAGAAGATGAGTTTGTTGCAACGCTATTGGTTGTATCATAAATTTTATTACAACAATTAGATCACTTGGATAAACATGACACCCTTAGGTCACAAGAAATCTTAAAGCATGTGAAATCAAATTCCAGACTTAAATAATTCAATCTCGATGATATCACATTTATCAATGCATAATATTCAATCTCCAATGCAAGTAGATTAGTACCTTATATTTTGGGTTATTGTTATAGCATCATTTGACACCACATATGCTCATGATGACTCATTAGTTACATCCCTTTCCTTGCTAGAGGGACCAAAATCCCCCTTTTCCTCCCTAAAAATACTTTAAAAACCCCATTTTGCTTGATGTACGCGACTCTCCTTAACGAAACTCACGTATGTACATACCTTGCTATTTAGAAACCTACGTACATGTTAATTTGACTCAAAAAAATAATAAATCCTGATATTTCAGGTGGAGTTGACGAGTTCCCTAGGTTCCTGACCTCTTGTAGCCCATCCATAACTACTCCAACTTTCAAAAGGGAGAATAAATGAGAGCCTTGGGGTGGTGGAAAACAGATTCAAAGATCAAAGAGATGCAACCTTGTGATGGCATTTTCCTTATAGCCCTACAAGCCCATGTTTTCCTTTTCTTCTGAGATTGTCTTTCCCCCCCTTAAAAACCCTTGTTTTCAGGATTTGTGTTTCCCCTTATCTTGTTAGGAAGAAATCCATTGCTTCCTTGGACTTGCTGGAACACAAAATTTTGGAGGTAGTGCTTGTCATCTCAGGCCTTGGGTGGAGGAACTTGGAGCCTGGTTTCGGTACCGTGCCACAATGGTTACAAGTTGTAAATAACTTTTTTGTTGTTATTAATAAAATATCTCTCATTCTCTTCCATTTCTCTTTGTTAATTCATGCTTTTAATGAGATTATTTGAATCTTGTTGTGAATCTAACATACAAATTGAATTGATTATATCTAGTTAGCTAGCAGATAACTACTTGTTTGCAGGATTTTCAGAGGATCATTGTGAAGGAATTCTAGAGCAAAATTCCTCGAGTGGGATCAACTTCGAATGTTGGGTTCCAGGTATGTTCTCTTTCCTATCTTCCGAAAGTTAGTTATTGCAAGTAGTTACTTTTAATTAATTACTTAATTAGAGTCCGATAGAAGTATTTTAGGACACTGTTATGTTGTGGCCCATGAACCATAGCCATAAGACTTAGATTTCCGTAACAAAATTGGTAACATTTAAACATTATTATATGGAATATAAAAATGATATTCAAATATCACCCACAAGAAAAAAAAATCCTGCATTAGAATAATAACAATACAAATTATATGATTTATAACAAAACATTTATAATTTTCCCATGTATCCATCTTTGAAAAGATGAATAAAATTATTTTTCACATTTTCATCTTCCCAAATTAATTTTTGCCACCACTCTAAATCTCCACTAATTTCGTGCAAGTTGGAGAGTTTCTCTACTATCTCCTCACCGATGGGCAGTCTAATATCTCCAATAATTTAAATTGAGGCATTGTTTTGTCATTCCACACATCAATAGATCCCACTATCTTCTCTAGATTCTCACAATTCGATAGACTCAAGCTCTCTAACATGGGAAAGCCGCCACTCTCAATCTCTAACTCCCTTAGCTTGTTGCATAACGTTATTGAAATCGTCAATAAATTGGGTTGTTTCTCTTTTCAGAGAAGAAAAATAATCTAAGTGTCATCCATCTTGTTTTGTGACATTGATATAACAGAGGGATAAAAGAAACTTCAATTTCCCGACTTTGGACAAAAATTACATCAACGTTTCTAAAAAGCAATTATAATAATGATGAATAAGATTTAAGATTTGTCATACAAGTGGTTTGGTTGGAAGGAGGGTTATGATGATTACTATAAATTTCGAAACGTTTTTAACAATAAGTTAATGAGGTTAGAATAATGCTTTACGGTATTGCTGTGTAAAGTTTGGAAAAAGTTTGTGCAATATAGCTATGATTTTATGGTTATCTGTCTTTTATTGTTATTAATTGGATTAGGTTAAATTTGTAATATATATATGTCAAAATTTGGCATTTTAGTAAGTTAAATTTTTCATTAATCTAGATTTTCAATGATTTTTCTAAATATATGGATCAATTTTAAATGAAATAAAATTCTTATAAACCAGATTTAGCAATACATAAAATTTAGATTATGCTAAATTCAAACCACTTTTTAAATTTGGCTGAGTTCAACACTTCCTATAGTGCATGGATCCAACACTTCTTATCCACCCTTCTACGTAGCATTGAATGTTGCAGGAGATTATGTATAGGCCAACGGATTTTAATTATTTTAATTGCTTTCAAACATGATTACATATACACCACCCTACACAACATTGAATGTTTGTGTATAACTTTTATAAAAACTCTATTCAAACCAATTTCAAATTAGGTTTTAAATTAATTATTGTATGTTAGGGAAAAGTTTGTTTAACTATTTAAATAGTGAAAATAGATCTGAATGTGCTACTATATCATCATTTGGAGACAAACCCTAGCTACCTAAAATAACCCATCAATGGTATGTAAGGGAAGGGGAAGACTTCCACTCTTGTCAAATGCCTCAAAGTCTTGGGTCTTTATCATATTTCCTTACATCCAAGGAAGATGAGCTCTTAGCCAATAAAATGCACTTTTAGGTCATACTCCAGGACCTAAAACACAATTTCAACCAATAACTAATAACCACTAGGTACTCAGTGTCCCATATGATAATCGTTGAGTCTACCAATGAGGGGTCATGTGGTATCCAAACGCACCTCGCCTTCAATGCCATACATGAAGCATGAATGGTAGAACATGATTGCAATTTATCCTCATGCCCAAGAAGAATCATAGGCATTTTCTATTGAAGGTAAGGTTTAAAATAAATATAAAAAATCACAAGTTAAAATGATAATATATCTGTAAACATTTTTCTCTTTATGCATGTATCTAGGGATAGGTTCTTCTTGATATCACATGACCCGTACCTAGTCTCGACAATGATGAAGAGAAAGGGATATTGGGTATCTTGGGGATATAGATAGAGGTTGGAACCACCTTTTTTATGTTCTAGAGTAAGACCTTAAATGATTTGTGCATGGCTAAGAGCTCATCTTCCTTGAACAAAAGGAAAAAAGTTAATGACCCAAGATCCATAGGCATTTGGCACGAGTGGAAGCCTACTTGTTGGCCCTTGGGTATGGATTAAGGAAGAAAGTGAAGAACAAGGAAGAAGAAAGGCAAAGTTACGAATTGCGCGAAAGGCACAGTGATTGAGATTGGGTCGAAGTGGGTCAGAGAAGCGGAAAAGAAGGAGCGAAGTACGAGGAAGTGAGTCGTTGGACGAGAAGATCAAGGAAGATAGATCAACAAATGATATGGATCGTGTACAACTCAACAAGTGGAGAAAGACATCAATGAGTGCTTTGGAGCACTGCGCGGAAAAGAAGGAAAAGACAGGTTAACGAAGCCCTGGAAATCCGGGTCAAGTGAACCTAGGTTTTAGATGCCTAGGGTTTTAGCATCTAGGGTTTTGACACCTAGGTTTCAGCCTAGGGTTGTCTATGAGACATTGTAATGTATAAATAAAGATCTAAGAGAGTTGGGTGGGGTTCGTTGTTGGGTCATTGTTATTTTTGGTTGTTGATTGAAAGAATTGATTACTTAAGCTGTTGAGAAGAGAGAGAAGTGTTGAGTGTGAGAGCATTCTTGTATTGTAAGATCTTCAGCTGGGTGTGAAGGTCAGCCCTGCAGATGGGTGCGCAGGGAGGGGGGAAAGAGAAGAGAGAGAGAGAGAGAGAGAGAGAGAGAGAGAGAGAGAGAGAGAGAGAGAGAGAGATCTGCAAGCCAAGAGCGCAGATATAACTATATGCTTCCATTTAATATATCATAAAACACAATTATGTGGACGTAGCCCTAGAGAGAGGGTGAACCATGTATATCTTCTGTTATGTGTGATTGATTCAATGTTCTTTGTCCTTTGATATACTGTTATTGTATATTGTGTTAGATTTGAGATATAACTTGTGAGGAGAGTTGAAGAGAGGTAATTAGTTTGCTGAGTGATTATTGATCTGGATCCACTTTGCACTTCCTCTGGTTGTAGACACCTGTGTCCTGCAACCCCTTATTGCTACTTCAGGTGAGACTGCATTTGCTTCACAGATGTTGCCGAAAGGGACAGTAGTTAGGGCTTGTTGGTGCGTTGTTAGAATTGAACCCTAGGTCTGCTCCTATGCCAACAAATGGTTCTGTTGCCGGGACTAGGATATTCTTGAGGGAATGTCAAGGTGGTTTCCATCGAAGACAGAGATTCATAAGTGGATAGAAGAACAAGAAATGGACTTCGCTAAAGCCCAGAATAAAAACCCTAATATTAGTACAGAGGATTGGTTGGGAAGGTATATCTTTACTGATATACATGATATTTTCTTTGGAGGAATTCATAAGGAACTATATGAGGAGTTAGCCATATTAGAAGATACCCAGTTTGAAGTCAGACTTAGACCACCTATGGTTTGGACGATGACGCTGGTCAAGAAGGTCAAGAGAGTTGACAACGTCGTGTCAAGAGCAATAGATCACTAGTTTGATAGCACCATTGGAGGGTATATTACTGAGTTTGTCGTTGACAGAGTAGAATCGTATAGCCAAGAAAAGCGATATTTCTTTAAAGGACCTAGAGGAAAATTTTTACACTTTCTGAAGTTGCAGATCAAGATGTTATTGCATGAGAAGAGAATCTTGAAGATACAGTAATTTTTCAGACTTTTCGAGGCTAATGTTCAAGAATTTAGACAGTGACAACGACACCGAGGTTGGACATATGCACAATGGGATATCGTTTAGAGAAGCTCCCCTTGTGAACCTGTTTGAGGAGAACCACGAACCATTAGTGTAGGACGAAGGATTCTACAGTGGAGAAGAAGAAGAGTTATTGAACGAGGAGTATTCCGAATCAGCTAGGGAAGAAGAAAGAAAGACTGAAGAACCTCACCGAGAAGAAGCAGAGACTTCAGGAACTGTGCCTACCATAGAAGTAAGTACTATCACTCTGTTGGCAGCAATAATATAATTTCTATTGTTTATAAGATGCCCACACAGGGTCTCTAAATTTTCATTACTCGTCATGACCATTGTCACTAAACGACACTTGTCACTTGTCCCTTTTTACATATCTTCCTTTCGATTTTTGTTTTCATGACTGTAAGCATGAAAACTCGCAGCTGGAATTGACACTTTGTTTCGATTTTTTATTAAAGGAAAACTGTTCATATGGTCTATTATAGAATTGTCATATTTTTCTATGAACATGATGATTATACTTGTTTATAACTCCTTGGTTCTAAATGTACCTTGGTTACATAAGTGAAAGACCTCCATTCGTTAATATTCAGTTGATATTAATGGAGTTTTGATTCATAAAACTTTTAATTATTCAATTTTATTTGATACACTTACCTTTGTAATCAAACCATGAATGTGCGTACTATGGTTTTCCAAGTGTTCACATCCTCATACGTACCCATGCCAAGCTGTCATATGAAGTACAGTACGCCATTACTCTTCTGTGTGGTCTTGGGCTTCACGATTTCGTTTCCACGCTTGGTGATTAATGCCTCTACCTACCGTTTGAACTGTCATAGCATAGTTTTATGGAAACTCGGGGCTATGGCTCTGTGGTTTTTCATCAAACCCTACCTCTGAGTTCTGTGTTGATTCCCTTCTGACCTCCATGGCTCCAGTGGTAAGGATTGAGCCCAATGGCATCCAAACCTTGTTATCGTATGATAACGACAGGGACGATTTAGAAATGAACAGTTGGCGTTTATTCATTGAAAAATTTAAGGGTTTCAATCTGAGAGTTGACCAAGAGTTCGCATTTACCTTCGACAACTACAGAGCAAAGATAGGTGACGTGCAGCTAGAGGTAACTGAAGAATTTTTAATCCAAGCTACGTGTTTACCAAATGTCGGGCAAAAATGGTTCAAGAACGCAAAAGTTGAAGAGGTCCCCTGGACTTTGATGTTCACCTCACGGAAAATTACTAGTTGCGACCGAGGTATGCCTGTCTCATCCTTAAAACCTAGGTGGCATGATCTACTTGCTATTGTGAAACAATTCATTATGTGTGAAGGAAGATTTGGGTTAGTTTTCCTGTATCATCTGCGATTGCTTATGAGTTTCATTGACTTCTCGTTGAACATGCCCTACTTCCTGCTTAGAAGTCTGTACAAGATGGGAAAACGGTTTAGGAGGCAGGGGTCTGATTCGAGTTTATTCCATCACGGTTTAATTAAAATTATCCTTGTGCATCAGTTGCAATTACACAACGATTGTTGGGATGCCTTTGTTTTACGAAATGGCTTTGGCAATAGTGAGTTGGGACAGGTTGATAAGCCTGTTATCACAGAAACCCTTGTGAATCCTACCGCCTCTCCTCCACCGCTCCTGCCCTATGATCCTGCCCCTAGTATTGAACCCTCGACCTACCCTGATGTTACTCAACCAGACAATCAACCGGGTTTTCACCCTAAGAGTTGCACTAAGACTGTTAAAAAACCCACAGGGAAGAAGCTAAAGGGCACCGTCGATGTTAATTACAATAATAAAAGGGATGGTTGTTTGATTTCACGATGTGCTCGAAACAAATCCAAACCCTGTGCAGACACAAAAAACACAATTGAGGTAAGTGAAGATTCGGATTCAAAAATTGAAAGGTTATTGGCCGAAGAGGATCCAATGTCATATGGACTTTGCCCTGACAGACCCTACGATTATGTTAGCAACCTGCCTCCATGTCTAAAGGATAATCCCAAATTTCTTGGCATTCGACTCTGTGATAAACCTACCTTTCGCGTGGACGCTTCTCCAATCCTTAATGCTGTCAATGCTAATGCACAGTCTCTATAGCCACAGTGTGATGAATGTCGATCCTGGATTGACAGGTATTATACAGACGTGCCTTTACTACAGTCCCGGCTTAAATATTTAAAAGACCAAGTGGGTTTGTTGACAAACGAGAACAACATACTCCAATCCTTAACTCATGCAAAGGAGAAATGCCTAAAAACTACAGGATCTGTCATTTTTAAGAATGTAGAGGCAGCAACAGCAATTGTAAACTCCAAGATTGCTTGATATGTTTTAATCCCATGATTTCAAGTATGATCTTTTTGGATTTTAGTATAATTTCGTCACTCTCAATTTAGGATATATAATTTGATTGAATAGATTGCCTTTCTTGTAAAGATCAGTTTGTTTTGTTTGTTGAATAAAATATGATTGTAGTTGTAATTATAACTAGCTATAGAATCGTAAGATTCTGTAGCCAATTAGAAAAATTCGAATTGCTTAATTTG
>JASDQU011400678.1:28722-43337 GCA_032191745.1 Picea mariana
TCTCTTTAGGACTTAGATCGGCCAACAGAGCCGCTAAACCCGTCGGAGTGGATTAATCCAAACGGCTTGGGTTAATTAGATAACCCTGGACTGGATTCCCTCCTCCAGTTGACGAGCGGTCAATTTTGCCCGTCAACACACTCCTCCTATACGTTAAGTAACCAGAGTAACCTAAGCCATCAGAGCACTCAGAGCACTGCTACTAGCAACTCAGTACCTATTCAGTCGAAGAACGTAGGAAGATCTATGGCAGACGAGATGAGGTTACCTACCTTTAGAGGATATGGTTTTGAAGATCCTAATCAACATTGGTTCTTATGCGAAGCTGTATGGAGCATTAAGAACATCACTAATGAAACTATTAAGAGAGCTCAGTTTAGTACCACCCTGAGAGACTGCACACTGATCTGGTACATGAAGTTTGTTAAAGGAGTTGTACAGCCTAAACCGTTGGGTGACATCAAGACCGCGATGATTGCCGAATTCAAGAAACCTAAGTTGGAATCACAGTGCTTCACAGAGCTGAAGGAAATCAAGCAGAGAATAGCTGAACCTATGTGGGAGTTTTATCAGAGGTTTAAGACATTGACAGGCCATTTGAGTTTTCGGATTCCAGATGAACAGAACAAAGAATGGTTCATTGCTTCCCTCTTGCCACACATCATAATTCCTCTGATGCAACAGAATATTGCTTCGCAAGCTGATGCCCTGGAGATCACCATGAAACTAGAATCATCCCCTATGGGAGAATCCAGCTCAGGTATGAGTCAAATTTTGAGTCAGCTAACTAGCTTATCATTGCAGGTCGAAGATATGAAGAAGGAAAAAGGAAAAGATAAAAGGGAAGACATCTGGTGTATCAGATGCAAATCATAGGGCCATGATAAGGAACATTGTCCCCTATTTAATGAATACTTTGACTCTAGAGCGTCGAACCCTTTGAAGTAGGTCACTCTACCTTATGCGAGATATGCAGAAATAGACATCGCTCTGGCGAGTGTTATTATTTGCAAAAATATGTCCAGACACTTGCAAATATGTATTGCACATTCTGTAAGTCTATGGGACATGACGAGAAGCACTGTCGGGCGTATGATCTCTTACATAAAAGGTCAAGGGATGCATACATAATTCAAGGAGAAGTACAACAAGAAGGAAACACTGTGCAATATAACTCCCTAGGAAGAGGAAACTTCAACCCTTGCGGTTGATTCCGAGGAAGAGGACGAGGAGGAGGCATGGGTCAAGGTCGAGGACAGATCATTTGTTATAACTGCACATAGCCAAGTCATTTGGCAAGGGACTGTCAGAACCCTTTCACTACTTGCAACTACTGCAACTCATTCGAGCATGTTATTGAGGATTGAGAAGCATTGTTGGCTAAGCTTCAGGAAAGATGGGGTGGGAATCAATAAGTACAAATGATATCAGCCGAACCTCATGGAGAGGATCCCAGAGTCGATGTTATCACTAGAGGGGGAGCTGCTACAGGAGAAGACAAGGTTACCCAAGAAAAGAATACAGAGGGATCAAGAGTCAGAAGAGCTGCAGAGAAGACAAAGTTGTTTGATCCAAGGAAGGAAAAGCAGACATTTGAACAGGCGAGAAGAGAATTTGGAGGAGACTGGGCTTCTTCATCTAAGGCACCACCAGAAGTAAAAGAATGTGGAATTCCCACGGAATTTGATCAGTCTGCATCACCTGGAGATGGAAAAGAGGTAAGTAAGCTTGTAAGTTTCTTGTATACATTTATTAACTTAATTAAAGATGATAGGGTTGTAAAAGAACTACAACACCTCTTAAGACAATATGAGATAGGAAGAGTAGACCCTATGCTAAGTAGGGCTGTGAACCAAGTGTCAAGGAAGAGAAGGACAAATAAAGAGTTGCACCTTAATGTTCAGATTGGAGACTATGATATAGATTATGTGGTCCTCCAATTGGGATCATAAGTCAATGTGATGACAAAGCAGACTTGGGCATTGATGGGAAAACCCAAGCTAATTTACTCTCATATCAGGCTCAGGATGGCTAATCAACAAGCTATGAGTCCTTTTGGAAGATTGGAGCATGTCCCTGTGGACATTGATGGGGTCAGGACATTTGTATATTTCGAGGTAATTGAGATTGTGGATGAGAGTTGTCCTTATCCTACACTATTAGGTGTGGATTGGGCCTTCAACAATTCGACTGTTGTTGACCTAAAGAAAAGAAGAATGACATTCGAGGAGAATGGCCTTAGGGTCATTGTACCTCTGGATCCTGATGAAGGTCGCAGATACACAGAGACAATAAGAGAAGAAGACTGTGCATATGAGCTAGAAAATATTTACAAAATGACAACAACACAACAGGATTACATTAATCTGACAGCAGATGAGAACTTGAGTTGGCAAAGTGAAAGTGCCTGCTCATCAGATTCAGAAGAAGCACTGGAGAACTGGCAAAATAGAATGTACGAGGTATCTAAAATGAGATGTGCCAGGTTGACTAAAGCAGTTCATTGGATTGGCACAAAAGTAAGTAACCTTCCCACTTTTAATGGTTTGAATCATTTGGAAACATTTTTTCTGGAATTTGAAGAGATTGTTCCAGTCCAACAGAGGTTGTTGGCACTGGAGGAAACCTTGAAAGCGATTCCAGTGAGATGGTGGGGAACGCATAAGAAACACATCGCGGAGTGGGTGCAATGTCGCACCTTGATGGCAACACACTTTTCACACCAGATTGAGGGTTGCGAACTTCGCTACACAGGACAGAGCTGTCCGAAAGACCATGTGAGAAGTTGTGAGGAAGCCTGGAGCAGTATTCCTCAAGAACAATGGGTGCACAAGTTCATTAACACTTTCGATACAACACCTATCAATTGGTATCTTCAAGCAAAAATACGCCTCACCACTTCAGATTGGCACAGTATGACTCAGAACTTTATAACTACATTTTTATTTGACAGTCAGTACCCAACAATAGATCAGGCGTTGCAAGTTATAAGACATAAGGTATTTGAGGAGGTACCTAACCTCCCTTTGGAGCAAGAAGAGGAATGGACTGCACCTTTTGAAATATCCATGATCCCACTGATCAGGATATCTACTACGGATCTAATGTTCTTTCTCACATATCTGATGCACTGGGGGTTTCTGGATGCGTTTTATATTTAGATATGATACTCTGGGGGTTTCTGGATGCATTTTGGTTGCGTGCTTGAGATTTTTATGGTTATTTCATGTGCATGTTGTATATAATGGTTTAAACAGTATATAGATGATGCATGCAGAAATAAGGAACATCAACTGCTCAATAATTTGTATTATGAGGCTCAAGCATGGAAATACAATGACATACTGGAAATATAGAAAATAGCCATCAGTTAGATCTCATGGATCATCACTGGAATACAAAAAATAACATAAAAATACATGTGACCAGAAGATGAAGGAATATCTCCTGCATGCACGGATAGATCGATAAAATAGGCGGTTCCGGAGAAGTACGGTAACCACTACAAGCTAGAAAACGCGTCTGGAAGGTTACACCCATCGAAATGAGCTCGAAATTGTCCCAATAGAAGCGACTTGGCCTCTAGAATGATACTGATGAATGTCGGATGACAGATCTGATCTATGATGCACTGGATCTCGACCCTGGGGGTTGGCGCACCTCTTGGGTCTCTGGATGTGCCCCAAAGATTCCACCAATAGAATCAATTGCTATAGGACTCAAAACGACCGCCTCACCAAATGAGGAACTGGGTCGAAAGGGTTTTCTGGGATCTACTCTGATGCTCTGTCTGCGGCCCCAAATTTCCTTCCAAAAGAGTTGCGCCCTAAATGGATGGATGATGCGCTCTGAACGATTCCACCATTAGAATATGATGGAAAGTGGCTCAATCTAAGCGCCCTGGCTGGATCTCAACTAGGTTGGAAGGAAACTGCAATCTGAGCTCTGATCTCGTGCAACTCCACAAACCCTCTATCTGACTTGCGCCCTCACTGGCTGAGCTGCGCCACCCTGCAATCTGGATACTCCTGAATAGCATGGTGAAATACCTAGATTGTATCTTTGATGGGCTAGGGTGTGTCTCTCAACACCACAACCGATCAATGGTGGTTGTTTCCTCCAGAAATCCACAAAACAGTAAAGTCAAATCTCTTCATCCTCTTGGAACTCTCAACATCAAATCATAGCAATGCATAATGAGGAATTAGGTCGAATTCCTCCCTTTATACTCTTCCCGATCTAATTCACCATTGACCTCACTTAAGCTAGGTGATTTTCCTTCTAAGGTGAATAATTAATTAATTAAGTCCCCCTTTAGCACCTTTTCATTCTAATTCTTCGTTGACTTAGGCTTAAGTGACTTTTCCTATGCTTGTTGGCTTAATTCATTGCTTAGCCACCAAATCACCCTTATTTCTCCCTTTTGTTCCCTGTTTGTGCCTGACTATAGTCTACAGGAATGCATAGACTACTAAGTCACTCCCTGCTGGACTACTCTTGGGAACGGGACATCAAAGTCCTCCCTTCTCGAGATTGCTTGTCCTCAAGCAACATCAATCCTGTGTGTTGCAAAATATGCTCTCTCTCCCATGTGGCATCCTCCATGGGAATACCTCTCCATCTAACCAAGCACTCCATGATGAATCTGCTCCTCAACCTGTGCTCTCTCTGCTCTAGTTCCTCCTTCGGCACTAGCTCCAACTGGCCCTCCTCATCCAAGGGTGGAAACTCCTCTGAAATACTAATCTGTTGTCCCACGGCCTTTTTAAGGAAAGAGACATGAAAGACGTTATGAATCTTACTACCCTCTGGTAGCTCTAGCTCGTATACCACCTCGCCTATCCTCCTAATGACTCTGTAAGGCCCATAAAACTTCGACTTCAGCTTCTTTACTCCGCTCCTCTTCAAGGAGGACTGTCTATATGGTTGTAATCACAGAAAAACCAAATCCCCTACCTCTAAACTGCACTCGACTCTGTGTCGGTCTGCATATATCTTCTGCTAGTTCTGAGCCATCTGCAAGTTCTCCTTCACTGACTGCAGAATCCTCTGACTCTTCTCCACATAGTCTTTGGCCCTCGAGACCCTGCTGTCTCCAAACACAGTCTCCACAAAGGAGGGTGCATCGTATCCATACAATTCCCTGAACGGTGACATCCTGATAGACAAATGGTAAGTTCTGTTATAGCAATAATCACCCATGTGCACTGTTGCCCCCCCACATAGTTCCTCAGATACCCCTCAACCCATCTGTTGATTATCTCCGTCTGTCCATCTGTTTGCAGGTGGTAGTTGGTACTCGTAGCTAGCTCTGTGCTTGTCAACTTGAAAAGCTCCTGCCAAAACGTGTTGATGAAGTGCCCATCTCTATCACTGACTATCTTCCTGGGTAAACCATGCAATCATAATACCTCCCTGAAAAAAAACTCTGCTACGTGTATGGCCTTGTAGTCTGTAGGTATGGCAAATAAATGTGCAAATTTGGTTAGTCTGTCGACCACCATGAATATACAGTCCCTGCCCTGCACTCTAGGAAGGCCTGTAATGAAATCCATCGAAATTCTCTCCCATTTCTTCTCTGGAATGGGTAGAGGTTGTAGTAGCCCTGCGGGGTGTGTTTTCTCGGACTTGTTCTGCTGACAAGTCATGCACTCTTGGATGTGTTTCATCACATCATCCTTGAGACCCTTTCATGAGAATCTCTCTCTAATCTGCCTATATGTTTTGAAGTACCCCTGATGCCTTGCTGTAGGCGAATCATGACACACCTTCAGAATTTTCCCCTTCAGGGTAGATTCTGGAACCAAGTAGATCTGGTCCTTGTAGAAGATGACATCATCAAGAACCCGATATCTATCATCCACCACCTGTCCATTCATCACCTCACAATAATTTTTTTTTTTGGAGTATTCCACCAACAAATGAGCTTTCCAATCTGTA
The DNA here is from genome assembly GCA_032191745.1 of Picea mariana. NCBI lineage: Eukaryota > Viridiplantae > Streptophyta > Pinopsida > Pinales > Pinaceae > Picea > Picea mariana. The sequence continues at coordinate 34,663 of JASDQU011400678.1, forward strand.
CAAATGTTCATCATCGAACATCCTACTGGCCTCCTGGACAAGGCATCTACTATTATATACCTCTTTCCCTTGACATACTCAATGTCAAAGTCAAAGTCTTGGATCTTTGAGACCCACTTCTGCTGCCTCTCACTGAGGTCTTTCTGATCAAGGAAATACTTGAGACTGTTATGATCAGTCTTCACTACAAATCTGCTGCCTACCAGATACTACCTGAATTTGGTTAAGGCATGCATGATCGCTAACATTTCCTTGTCATAAATAGGATAGAGTCTCTCCGAATCATTGATATTTCTTCTCTCAAACACAATGGGGTTCCCCCCTACATCAAAACTACTCCAATCCCCACCCCTGATGCATCACACTCTAAGACGAACGAATGCGAGAAGTTTGGAAGGGCTAGAACAGGGCATGTGCTCATAACCTTCTTCATTTTGTCAAATGTCTGCTGTGACTCATCTGTCCAATGAAAAACACCCTTCTTGGTCAAGTCTGTGAGTGGTGCTCCCAACTGTGAAAATCCCTTGACGAACCGTCGGTAGTAACTGCATAACCCAAAGAATCCTTTTAGCTCTGTGAGGTTCTTGGGTGTTGGCCAATCCAAAATGGCCCTGATCTTTTCCTGATGTACCTATACTCCATGCTCACTGATGATATGCCCCAAGTATAGTAGTTCCCTCATGCCAAATTCACATTTGGATTCCTTGGCATATAATAAATGTGCCTGAATAATATCCAAGACCTCCCCCAAATGTGCCAGATGCTCGTCCCATGTCTTGTTGTAGATCGGTATATCATAGAAGAATACCATAAGGTACTTCCTCAATTGTCCTCTAAAGATGTGGTTCATGCAAGACTGGAAAGTGGCTGGTGCGTTGGTCAATCCAAACGGCATGACCAATAATTCAAAGTGTCCGAAATGGCATCGGAATGTTGTCTTGTCAATGTCTTTCTCCCTGATGCTGATCTGATGGTATTTTGACCGTAGATCAATCTTTGTGAAGAAGACTGCCCCATGTAACTCATCCACCAAATCATCTATGTGTGGAATTGGGTATCGATTCTTGATCATTTTCTTGTTGAGAACTTTGTAATCAATGCACATCCGTAACGTGCCATCCTTCTTTAGTACTAGAATGAATGAAGATGCAAAAGGACTCATGCTAGGCCTGATGTGCCCCATAGCAAGAAATTCTTCGATTTATTTCTCAATCTCATCCTTGAATTTCTTGGGGTGCCTATAGGGCGCTGTAATCATCGGCATAGCCCCTGCCTCTAGCTCAATCATGTGCTCAAAACCCCTATCGAGCAGTCTCCTTGGTGGTATCGGACCAAATACTGGCACATACTGACTCAGAAGCTCTCTGATCTGTGGGTGGTAATGCTCCCTACCCTCTGAATCCTTTTGCGTGGTGATCAAACACTCGAATGTGTAGGCCACATCATCGTGACGAAAGATCCACTCCATCCTCTTTACCGATACTACTTGAGGTGCTCCTGTAGACATGCCTCTCAAAACAAATCTCGATCCACTAGCATCTCTGAATCTCATGGTCAATGTTTGATAGTTGAACCCAATCTCCCCCAATGAATATAACCACTGTACCCCAAACATGACATCAATATCTGATAGTTCAACTACATAGAAGGTGTCTGGCAAGGTGTAGTTTCCTAGTTTGACCTCTAGGTTGGGGATCATATCCAGACATGTCATTGTGTATCCATCTTCCACTGCTACATGGAATCCCTCAAACCCCTCAGTGTGTAACCCCCTCCTGGATACTAAGGAAACATATATAAAGTTGTGGGTGGCCCCACCATCAACTAAAGATGTCATGTACTGTCCCTATACAAGTCCCTTGAGCCTGAGAGTGTTGTACCTGGGTACTCCTGAAAGGGTGGCTATGGTTCCCCCTTTCACCTCTCTACGAGGTTTGGTCTCCTCCTTGGGTTGTACCCCTGCCGGTATCTGAGGTTTCTTCAGTTGCGGCTCTGTCTCATGAGTGGTCTCATCCTCTGAATCTCTGTCTATTGGTGCCTCAATATTTTCATCCTCCTCATCACTGCCCAATTCCACTTTAATGTAGTGGAGTTGTCCCTTCTCCTTGCATCTATGCCCTGGGACCCAAAGGTCTCTCTAAGAGAAGAAAATCTTCTTCCTCATCAACTCACGTCTCGTATCATCATCCAACTTGGGCTTATCCTTCCATTCCCTTTGAGGATTCTTCTGATCCTTGTCTCTTTGTGGTACAAAGGGTTTGGTAAAGGGTTTATTTTTTGGCACGGAGTCCGCCAAATCTCTAGTGCGTCGGATGGCATCCTGCAAGGTTTGAGGCCGGTATGCCTTCACCCATCCCCTTAAGGGCTCTGTGAGCCTTTCTGTGAATAACATGACCAACTAGGGCTCGGATATATATGTCATTGCCACTGCTATCCTCTAAAACTATGAGATGAATGCCTCTGTTGTGCCAATTTGTCTCAACTAGGCTAGATCTCTGAAATGGATCTTTGGATCTCTCCTATCAAACCGATCCATCAGTCTCTCTGCGAACTCTTTGTAGGAGGTGATGTGACAGTGGCCCAATGTCACCAATCCATGATACCACCACTCGTGTGCCTCACCCTCCAAGTGTAAGGTCGCGAAACTGATGGATTCAGACTTGGTCATCTAGTTGAGCTTGTAGTACGTGTCTAGCTTATGTACCTAAGCTCTGGCGGTGCATTTGGATGATCTGTCGAAAGAAGGTATGGTGATTTTACCAACTTTTCGGATGAAATCAATGTTAATCCCATGCTACTGCTGCGACCCCTCTCTCTGTGGCTCTCTAGGGTGGTTCCTGAGTCTAATTCCACAATACTCGACTAAGGTCATATCCTGATGGAAATCATGGCCCAATGCTGCATACTCCCTTCGATACTCTGCAATGTCCTTTGCGTGAGTGGGCGGTCTCTATGCTATCGACATCTGTGCAGCTACCGGGGGTGCCCTCTGGAAACTACGAAACAAGGGTCGTGGAATCCTACTCGCAGAGGTGTATGTGTGAGCAGGTGACTAGGGTCTACTGCCTACCCCTGAGTTCGCCTGTACTGCATGTGGGGCTTGGGTGCCCGAAATATCCACCATAGCCAATATATCAGCCACCTGAGCCAAGGATTGTGACATGGTCCACTGACTAGCTAACATATTACTGATAACCTGCATGAAGGCTGCCTCTCGTTCCATGGGGGCCTTACCACTGCCCTCATATCGCTCATATCTGTCTCCCAACATCCTCTCTGCCTTGCGCTCGGCCTTGCACTCTGCCCTTCTCTCTACTTCTATGTGTGTCTCTTCCTCTTCCTATGAACTGGGAGAGAAAGGAGGAAAGTTAGGCCTTCTTTCCTTGCGCCTGTTGTAAGTGACATATTCGTCATCTACATGATCACGACCATATGGGTCTTCTACCGTACTCATCGTCTTTAGTCACAGGCTGGCAGGACTAAAGCTCTAATACCATTGAAATATCTGTAATCCCGCTAATTAGGATATCTACTACAGATCTAGTGTTCTGTCTCGCAGATCTGATACACTGGGGGTTTTTGGATGCATTTTATATTCAGATATGATACTCTGGGGGTTTCTGAATGCGTTTTGGTTGTGTGATTGAGATGTTTATGGTTATTGCATGTGCATGTTGTATATTATGGTTTAAAAAGTATATAGATGATGCATGCGGAAATAAGGAACATCAACCGCTCAATAATTTGTATTATGAGGCTTAAGCATGGAAATACAATGACATACTGGAAATATAGAAAATAGCCATCAGTTAGATCTCATGGATCATCACTGGAATACAAGCAAATAACATAAAAATACCCGTGACCAGAAGATGAAGGCAGATCTGCTACATGCACGGATAGATTGACAAAATAGGCAGTTTCAGAGAAGTACTGTAGCTGCTACAAGATGGAAAACGTGTCCAGAAGGTTACCCCTGTTGGAATGAGCTTGAAACTATCCCAATAGAAGCATCTTGTCCTCTAGAATGATATTGATGAATGTTAGATGACAGATTTTATCTCTGATGCACTGGATCTCGACCCTAGGGGGTTGACGCACCTTCTGGGTATCTGTATGTGCCCCAAATGATTCCACCAATGGAATCAACTGTTATAGGACTCAAAACGATCGCCTCACCAAACGCATAACTGGGTCGGAAGGGTTTTCCCAGATCTACTCTGATGCTCCTTCTGCGACACAAAATGTCCTTCCAAAAGAGTTGCGCCCTAAATGGATGGATGATGCCCTATGAAGGATACCACTGTCATAATATGATGGAAAGTGGCTTAATCTAAGCGCCCTGGCTGGATCTCAATTGGGTTGGAAGGAAACTGCAATCTGAGCTCTGACCTCGTGCAACTCCACAAACCCTCTATCTGACTTGTGCCCTCACTGGCTGAGCTACGCCACCTTGCAAACTGGATACTCCTGAATAGCACGGTGAAATACCTGGATGGTATCTCCGATGGGCTAGGGTGTGTCTCTCAACACCAAAACTGATCAATGGTGGTGGTTTCCTCCAGGAATCCACAAAATAGTAAAGTCAAATCTCTTCCTCCTCTGGGAACTCTCAACATCAAATCATAACAATGCATAATGAGGAATTAGGTCGAATTCCTCCCTTTATACTCTTCTCGATCTAATTCACCATTGACCTCACTTAAGCTAGGAGATTTTCCTCCTAAGGTGAATAATTAATTAATTAAGTCCCCCTTTAGCACCTTTTTGTTCTAATTCTTCGTTGACGTAGGCTTAAGTGACTTTTCCTATGCTTTTTGGCTTAATTCATCGTTTAGCCACCAAATCACCCTTATTTCTCCCTTTTGTTCCGTGTGTGTGCCTGACTATAGTCTACGGGAATGCATAGACTACTAAGTCACTCCCTGCTATCCTACTCTTGGGAACGAGACATCACACCTTTTCAGGGATTACATGACTCTTACAATATAAATGCTGATGAAAATGATGATCCTAGGAATGTGAACATAATAGAAACAAAAGGAGAGAGAGACATAGAAGGGCATGGGGTCGAGCTACCTTTTATTGGGCAGCCCATTAAAATCAGGAAGTTATTATTGGAACTGAGCTAACACCTAAATTAGCAAACATTGGATATTATTGGGACGATGCCACCATTGACAATATTACAGAACTGCTACATGAGTATCAGGACCTATTTCCAACAAAATTCACAGAGATGAAGGGTATTAAAGGTCCCATGGGAGAGATGAAGATTCCCTTGAAACCAGATGCAAGACTAGTCAAGCAGAGACCTTACAGACTGAATCCTAAATATAAGCAGAAGGTTAGGATTGAATTAGACAGAATGTTGGAAGCAGGAATCATAGAGCCCATTGAAGAATCATAATGGATCATCCCCATGGTGGTCCAAGATAAGAAGTCAGGAGAGATCAGAATCTGTGTAGACTTGAGGAAACTGAACGATGCATGCTTACATGATTCCTTCCCTACACCGTTTATTGATGAAGTTTTGGATAATGTTGGAGGACAAGAGGTCTACTCCTTTACAGATGGATTTTCAGGATATCACCAGATCATGATTGCTATGGAAGATCAACATAAGACCACATTTGCAACATAATGGGGATCTTTCCAGTACACAGTGATGCCCTTCGGATTGAAGAATGCACCAACCATCTTTTCCAGGGTGGTGGTCAAAGCATTCAAAGAACTTTTACATAAATTTTTAGAAGCATATTTTGATGATTGGACTGTCTTTAGCTTGTTGGAAAACCATATTGAATGCTTGAGACTAATCTTGGATAAGTGCAGGCAATGCCAGATTGCCCTAAACCTGAAGAAATGCATTTTCTTGTCACCTTTTGGAGTGTTGCTGGGACACATTGTATGCAAGCAGGGGTTGCTGGTAGATCCATCCAAAATTTCCATTATTGTTGATCTAACTCCCCCCTACTTCGGTTAGACAGTTGTGCACTGTGCTGGGACATACTAGATATTATTGAAAGTTTATCAAAGGATATGCACAAATAACAACACCCATTGAGAAGATGTTAAATAAAGATTGTCAATCCCAATGGACAGAAGAATGTCAACAGATCTTTGACACACTGAAACAGAAAATGGTTACTGCGCCCATATTCGTTTTCCCAGACTAGAGCAAGGAATTCCATGTGCATGTTGATGCCTTGTCCATTGCATTAGGAGCAGTGTTAGCACAACTAGAAGTAGACAATATTGAACACCCTTTAGCCTTTGCTAGCAAGAAGCTCTCTACAACTGAGATAAATTACACCACCACTAAAAGAGAAGGACTAGCTATGGTGTATGCACTGCAGAAATTTCGACACTATCTGCTGGGAGGACATTTTAAGATGTTCACTGACCACTCTACATTGAAATAATTAGTCAACAAGCCAGTGTTGGGGGGGAGAATATGCATATGGTTGTTGTTATTCCAAGAATATGATTTTGAAATTGTGGTCAAGCCAGGGAGAATGAACAAGGGACCTGACCACTTGTCCAGGTTAGAGCACGGGGAAGAGCCAACCAGCTTGGAGGATACATTACTGGATGCACAACTGCTAGTTATCAGAAGAGTTGATGACCACTTCACATAGATAGTCCAGTTCCTGTCTACAGGAATGACACCTAGTGGATATACAATTATTCAGAAGAAACAATTGATAGTTCGCGCTGTAGATTTTTCGCTTATAGCTGGACAACTATACAAGATGGGACCTGACAAGGTCTTGAGGAGATGTGTTATGGAGGCAGAGAGACCATTGATCCTCACAGAAGCACATGAAGGCATCATGGGAGGACACTACGCAGGGAAAGAAACAATGCAAAAGGTTCTCAGAGCTGGCCTCTGGTGGCCTACGTTACATAAAGATGCTGAGGAGTATTACAAAGCTTATAATGCATGCCATTGCCAGAGGGTAGGGAAGCCCTCCAGAAGAGATGAAATTCCATTAGCACCTCAACTAACTTTACAAGCATTTGAGAAGTGGGAAATTGATTTTATGGGACCTATCAACCCACCAGGAAAGCGCATAGGAGCTATATACATCATCACTGCAACATAGTATTTAACCAGATGGGCGGAAGTAAGAGATGTTAAGGACTGTAGTGCAACTACAGTTGCGCAATTTATATTTGATGATATCATTACCAGGTTTGGATGCCCGAAGATTCTCATGAGTGATCAAGGTACGCATTTCATTAACAAGACTATTGAAGCATTAACTCATGAATTTGAGGTTCACCATCAGAAGAGTACACCCTACCACCCACAGACGAATGGTACGGTCAAAGCTTTCAATAAGATCTTGGAGACAACATTGATGAAGATTTGCAGTGTGGATAGAGATGATTGGGATCTGAGAGTACCAACAGTGTTATGGGCATACCGAACTACTTGCAAGAAGTTGACAATGCAAACCCCCTTTAAGCTAGTTTATGGTTCGGAAGTAGTGGTACCTATGGAATACTTAGTTCCTAGCTTAAGGATTGCAACGTCTACAGATATGGATGATACTGGTGTTGTTCAAGAGAGGCTTGCAAAGTTGATGGAACTAGAAGAAGACAGATTTATTGCAGGATTTCATCAGCAGGTACATAAGGAACGAGAGAAGGCCTACCATGACAAACACATCAAGAAGAAGGCATTCAAGCAAGGAGACTTGGTATTGGTTTATGACAACAAATTCATGAAACATCTAAGGAAGTTTAGGACACATTGGCTTCGGCCATTTGAGGTCACCTATGTTACAGAAGGAGGAGCTGCGCAGTTGAAGACATTGAATGGAGAATGGAAGGAAGGTCTAGTGAATGGGAGCTGGTTGAAATTATATTATGACAATCAACTGCCTCATAACTCTCAGTGGTAGCAATGAAGAAGGGTCTAGGTACCAGGTGTAGTTGAAACTGGGTACCAGACACAGAAAATATAGTCTGCACACAACAGGGAGGGACAAAGCATAAATCACAGGCTACTCTACGCAGCTTGTAGTCGAAGTGATATAGAAAATTCAGTCCTATAGTGACTCGGGACGAGTCACAGGGGAGTGTGGGGGGGGCCCTTGGGTATGGATTAAGGAAGAAAGCGAAGAACAAGTAAGAAGAAAGGCAAAGTTACGAACTGTGCGGAAGGCACAGTGACTGAGATTGGGTCGAAGTGGGTCAGAGAAGCAGAAAATAAGGAGCGAAGTACGAGGAAGCGATTCATTGGATGAGAAGATCGAGGAAGACAAATCATCAAAGGATATGGATCTTGTACAACTCAGTAAGCGGAGAAGGACATCAACGACTGCTTTGGAGCACTGCACGGAAAAGATGGAAAAGACAGGCTGGCAAAGCCCTGGAAATCTGGGTCAAGTGGACCTAGGGTTTTAGACGCCTAGGGTTTTAACATCTAGGGTTTTGACACCTAGGTTTCGAACTGGGTTGTTTATGAGACATTGTAATGTATAAATAAAGATATAAGAGAGTTGGGTGTGGTTCGTTGTTGGGTCATTGTTGTTGTTGGTTGTTGATTGAAAGAATTGATTACTTAAGTTGTTGAGCAGAGAGAGAAGTGTTGAGTGTGAGAGCATTCTCGTATTGTAAGATCTTTATCTAGGTGCGAAGGTCAACCCTGCAGCTGGGTGCAC
>JASDQU011400678.1:49260-62991 GCA_032191745.1 Picea mariana
ACGAGGTTATCATTTATTTATTTTTTTGAAAAGAAAAAAGAAATAATTAATTTCCCCTTTTCATTTTCTCTAATAACCTTGCTTCTATTTAAAACTTTAATTTATCAACATAGTAGCATCCTTTGCAAGATTCTCCTAATAGTGCAATTATGAAGGTATTTGGGTCTTCAGGAGAGTATTTAAGGCCTACTAGGGAGTAGGTGAAAGTGTGAAATGCATGTGAATTGATGATATCATTAAATATAAGAAGAGAAAAAATCTAGGTTGATGGCCTTTAATTATTACACTACTGCCAACATAGGTAAATAAATAGCCTTTAATTATTGTACTATTCTCAGTGTTTCCAAAATGTTGTCCCCATTCAGTTATTGAAAAAAAAGAAGGAAGAGTTGTGTAGCAACAAGTCCTTGCCTTAGGTTTTTCAGGTAGTTTTTTTGCGCTTATACCTTTTCTTTTATTTTAGACTAGTTATGGTATTTGATGTTTAAGCTATAGAATTTTGTTGCTTTTAGAGAGCCTTAACATTTTATTCTTGTTTCAAAGAAAAGGATTGTTAATTGTCATGAACTATGTAAGTTGTAAAAGAGAATGCATGGAAGTATCTATAAGATATGGTATTACTCACTGTGATGAAATCAGACCAATAAATATGACTATGTGTTGATATCAAGTCCATGTATATTATCATAATCAAAATGGTAGGTGCACATCCTGAATTTGATTAGACAATTCATATGTTTTGTAGTTCCTCCACTATTCCACTTTCACTATAGAAAAATATATGATTTGTAATATCAAGGAATCTCAAGCAAAAGTACTTTTGGAGTTTGTATATTCTGAAGTTTGTCTCTCCTGGTATTTTGTATGAAAAAATATATTTTCATGTACAAAAATGTTATTTTGCAATCTTTTCTTTGCTTTCATGTTGGAAATATCATTTTGATCATTTCATGGACCCCTATTGCATTGTATGAGTAGTCCTTTGCTTTGAATTTGGTTGCAAAATATCATGGGGATATTTAAATTCACAACCAAGATCAACATAATTGTATAGCAATAAGAACTAATGTGTTTTGGGGTCTAGATCATATAAGGCAAGTTTCCACATCCATAGTTTACTCCTTGAGCTTCCCCCACAAATTCCCAACCCTTAGTGGCCTGCATCCCCTCTACAAGGGGACTGGACACATGTATGTTTGACTAGAAGAAGGCACATAGTTAAAGAAATCACAATGTAAGGAAAATGAGACCCATTCATGCTTTCTAACCCTCTACCCTAAACACGTGTTCAATGTTCTATGCATTTCAATATTAGAAGGGATGTCATGTGTTATGCTATATGAACAAGCATTTTATAGCATTTTTTCCTACACGAACCCAACATCAATGCAAACAAAAAGGATAACCAAACTGCATGGTGTACTCAACCCAACACTCATGGTTCAAATTGTTATTCATCGTTGCTTATCATTGGGGATTGCATTATGCTAGATCTGCATGGTCCATATCCTAGTTATTATATCATTATCCATTGGTGTTGAAAATCCTTCACCATGGCTTGACACTATATTGTAGCTCCCATGTTCTGTTGTATTGAGGGATAGGAGGGGTAAAGAGTTGAACTGTACTACTAAAGATAATTGATTTAGTGTTGGTGGAGTTGAATTCATGCATTTTCTCAACATTTTTTGAGTGTTATCCTCATTGAATCTGTAATCAAAGACACACGTAAGGGCTTGTACACTGTGATCAATAATGCATCATGTACGTAAGGGCCTGTACACTGTGATCAATAATGCATTACTTTTATGAAATGTAGAAAACCTGTTAGAAAAACAGGATTGTGGAGTATAAAATAAAACAAATGCAGAAATAAAACACATAAGATACACAATACAATAGAGACACAGAGATACGTGGTTCACTCAGTGTGGGCTATGTCCACTAGAGAAATTGCCAGATCCTTCCTTTATTATTATCTAGCAAATGAAGGGATACAACGTATAGCACACCTGTTGTAACTTCCTCTTCTTTCTCTCACAGGCTCCTCACTCAGAATACAATATTTGCAATGATGCATAGCCGCAATACATTTCCCTCATAAAAGAGGGTTGCCTTCTAGGGAAAGAAACCCTAACATAATTTCTACCTTCATATCTGTGACCCGTTGAGCACTCAACACACCCTAAAAAGTATTTGCCAATTTTTCACTTTTTGGGTACCACTTCATCTTTGCACTGTCTAAATTCATCTTTTGCTTATGAGAAATGTTCCACTAGCTATTCAAGTTTGTCTAACTTCTAAAAAACTCCTAGAATTAAAGAAGCTCAACATTTAAATAAGGAATCAAACAGCTAAAAAACCTTTTACCCTATGCACCCAATTCAGCATCAAAAGGAATTAAGATTGGTAAAAAAATCACTCAGACAACTGAAGTTGTCGAGCACCGATCTTCATTGGCATCGACAGAAGGAAGTGTTCAGTCGTGACAAACATGCCAAAAGGATATCGCCGATAGCCAATCTCGTTCGACACCGGTAAGAGGCAAAGGGAGTAAAACGTTAACAAAGGAAGAAAAGAATCACCGACGACCGATCCCCGAAGCATTTCGGCATCAACATATTTGTGAGAAAGCAAGTCCGTAAAAAATGCAATAGTTTATCCCCGATCGCTGACCCCCGATACCTTTCAGCATCGACGATTCTAGGTTTATTTTTTGAAACGCGTTTCTTGTTGAAACCTTGACTCCGATTGTTATACATGATCAAACTGCCTGTCCTCATCGACCACGTCTCTTGGCCAGATTGGTTAAACATATGATTTAGTTTTCCCTTGAGCTGTTATTGTTTCCCGAGGCCCAAGTTGTGCCCCGAATCAGTTTTTGCCACGTCAACAGTGTACGATGAAACCGATCGGCGTTGGAGGTTTTTTATAGAATGGTATTAGCGGAAACATCCATTGCACATCGCCGATCCCCGATCCGCCCACTATAAAATCGACACGATGGGATGTTTTAATGCTAGATACGTTTAGATTCGACGCACTTAAGGGACTAATTAATTCCAAATCTCGCATTAGTTTCTATTGCATGTGCGAATCAAATATAATATTTGAAATTACCGGCATAACGTATTCTCCCTTCGCGCCTCCTCCATCAACCCACGATGATTTGAACTACGAATATTTGGCAACAGAGTTCGTTTGATTTCATTCATAACCCGAATTAATGGGTTGAAGCTACATGATAGGTTCTTCCCCGTTTAAATTCTTTAGATCTATTCATAAGCAGGACCATTCTGTGTGCAAAGGAGTTTAGAGCATTTAGAGGAGTGAGACGAGCAATTCAAAAGCTCTCAAGATCCTGTGAGTATTAAACAACAGGTTTAGCAAGCGTTACAGGTATTTGCCAGTTTGTGGATTTCTTATGCTTCATTTCATACAATTTTTTATCCGGTATTACTCTACACGCATGCCTAAAGGATTGATTTCAGTTGCAAGAACAATGCCTCCAAAGAAACCAAGTACTAGGCGATCGCCGAGGGAACCCAAGATAAAAGAACCAGAAGTAGGAGAAGGCTCGTCCCCAGGGTCAGCAAAGCAATTGGAATATGGCCCCAGGCCGGAACTAGTCATCAAGACATCCACCAAGAAGATTTTTACTCAGCCCCTAGCCCTTGGAGATAGAGAGGAAAGCATAGGGACCAAGGCAGTACTCTCAAATTGGGGAGAACTTTTCAAGAAGATCAGCTGGGAAGAATTCCCCGAATATGCCCTGCATAGTGACCCCGATGTAAGAAAACTCGACGATGAAGTTTTCCCGAACATATGAAGGTCCTACTTACACATGGTGGCGAGAAAAAATCCAATATTCCACTGTATCGAATTGCTACAATGGCTCATCGATCACACAGATGTGCAGAGGTGCTTAATCAACGACAACAACAACGAGTGTGTCGGGGTTTTCTTCCCAGTGGAGGTGCATAATTACTACAAGCTCAAAGACCCGGAGGAGAGGTTGAACATCGATTTTGTTATAAATTTATATGAGAAGCAAGACACTAGCAAGGTGATGGCTTCGTGGTGGAGAGAGGATAAAATGTATACAAATCGGACCTCCGGCTGGTACCCGACGACCAATTTGAGAGAACCGTATATCTACCTAATGGCTCTCATCTGCCGACTGTATGGAGAAAAAGATTGTTCCAGATTTTCAGAGGCATGGATGCCTCTTGCTTATACTGTGGCCATTTTGGGGATAAGTTTTAACTGGGCTGCCATTATTTCCAAGCAACTGAGCATTTGCATTCAACAGGCTCAAATGCCGAAAGAAGGAGAAACTCCATCCTTCTACATGGATTCTTACTTATTGGACGTCATCTGTGCTAGAAATGTCTTCGCCGAAATGAACTTGAGATGGCATGCCTTAGAACTCCCGATCCATGTGTATTTTGGTATCCTATGGGAAAACAGGTACAAGAAATCATATTCCCTCATCTGCGATTAATTCATCACACACATTCATTTTTTTCTTTTCAAGAAAGAATGCCCAAGACTGTCGGCTGCCGCCAAAAAGATGATATCAAAGGTTGGCCACTAGTACCTGGATGAGCGTGATACCTACATCAGGGTTTTCAGAGCCACCGGGGCACCACACCTTCTACCCGTGTATGTTCCTGATCGACTAGTTGTAGGGGAAATATGCTACCAAACCATCCTACAAGGTTACAATGCTACTCTGGTTAAAGATAAGAAGCAAGCCTTCATACCCTATGGATTTCATATAGATTTCTACATGGTAAAAGACACCACTCAAGCCAAGCAGGAAGGACTAAATCAATTANCCCAAACATGACCAAAGGGTCTAGTATTGAAGCATGCTTCACAAGTGTCATCCTGTTGGCCATACACCCATGATAAGTTTGAATATGAGGTCTTCACTGAAAATTCCCAAGACTGGAATGAAGTGGTGACAAGGATGGTCGATCCCAGAACAACCAGGTTCAGAGCCATGAGCCTCGATGAACAAGCGGATACTATAGAACAATCGACACAAGAGGCCCTCAGGGCTAGAGAAGAAAGGATAGCGTCTGAAGCAACCGAAGTAGAAGAAGCCCCCTTGATAGCCCCAACGTAAGGCAGAAATGTCCATTTGGTACAGGATGCGTGGGAAAGAGGACTTCTCATGTTGGAACGGGCACAATGGGTGCTTGATCAACTACAAGATGACCCAGACCTATCAGAAATGACAGGATCCCCTACCGATAACCCAGATAGAAGCCAGGTGGGTACAAACGACCCTGAGTTTATAGATATTGATGAAATTGACAGGTTGGATGACCTTGAATTCGCAACGCCACCAGTTGGTTCACTGACAGGTGTGTCGACTCATCCAGAAACAATTGGGGTATCTGTAGAAACAAGTGCATCAGACCCCCTTTGCAAAATAAGTGAAATCTATGACGTTGATGAGAGCCCGAAAGCATCTCTCGAGACTTCTGTGCACATCAAAGAAGAAAAGGGACCCGAGAAGACATCTTCTCCTATCCCCGAAGTCCAAATCCCAGAGGTTTCACAGAAAGAAAAGGAAGTTGAAGGTATCTTAGACACAAAAATTCCCGACGAGCCAGATACTGGAGCACCGTAGCAGGAGATCGACGTTTCAGCGGCCAATGAACAAGTAAGTGTCAAGTCTATTCCAGATGCCTCTATTTCAATCGATGCTCAAGATCCCGATGAGACCTAGACATAAGTCAGGTTGTTGGAGCATAACGAGGAAGTTCAAGAACTCGATCATGAACAAGTGTATACCACCGAGAGCTTGGGAAACACACTCACATGGGGGGATCAACATATTCTTGAACCTGTGGAAGAGGTAGCTGATATACATGCTATATCTTATGATCAGAAGAGGAAGGCCATTGTCCAAAGAACCACTAAGAAGAGGAAGATCACTTTAGATCTTTCCATCCTCATTACTACAGAGGAAACTCTGATCAACACCAAATATGCTAGAACATATGAGCTCATCGGCACAGGGATGGAAATCATGGATGTCACTCTGAACAGAGATAAACGGTATGAAAAGGAGCTGGCCGTCGCCCTGAAGGAACTAAAATATTTTTGCCACCTGGCTAAGTACTATCAAGACACTACACAGATCGTGGTTTACTTGAGGAGTGAGTTCGAAGAGGCCTATAGCAAGTTCACAAACGAGCGACACCTTTTCACTGCAAAGATAGTCGAGCCCAGGAAGATACTCTCATGTCACTCATGACGTGCAAGGATATGGAGCAGTGGTATGAAAAGGCGCAGCAAGCTGTGGAGAGAATCAATTACATCGGTGTAGTCCAACAGGGCCAAGATAAATAAGAACATGGCATTCGGGTGTTGAATGAAAGTAGTATTGATCGCGTAAAGAAATCGACCGAATATTAGGCAAAAATATCTCGGGAACCACACCGATAAATTCAAGAGAAGTGGGCCAAGTGTGAGAAACAATGGGATAAGATCAATCGGGTGATGAAAGACATCGGACTCCCCGAGTTTGGCATGCCCGAAGACTTTGTCGAATTGCACGACATAGTCAAATTGCACACCAAGCAAGATTCATTATGGGCCAAAGAAATATCAAAGGTGACAGACACAATGCCAGGTTAGGTAGAACGATTTATGGAACACCCAATCAAGGCTCGGGCTATGCTGCAACAGTTGAGTTCCAGTCTAGTTAAGTATCAGGCACATGTGATCGAGATAAGAGAAATTTACGCAGCACTGATGGAACAACATCGATTCCCATACGCCAACACTTGCGAAGAGTTGTTCATCAAGTGGTTAGAGTATGAGAAGGATCACCCATTTAAAGTGATATCTTGAGATTACTATTAGGAGAGAATGCCACCTGGCGAATTTTGTTTTGCTTAATTGCACTTTAGCCATTATTTTTAGTTACATTTTACGTTATAAATAAGAGCATCAACCGATTAGTTAAGGGTCGATGGTTGTTGCAAGAAACTCTCATTTTTGGCTTTGTTAAGAATTATTTTGGGGCTACCTTGAATTGAGAATTCCTTCTGGATTCTGTATTCTATATTCTGGAGAAGAAATATTTCCTATCTCGTCTCATGAATGTATGCTGTAACAAGTAAGAGCTATTAAATCCATTGATAAGTTATCTGATTGCAATGTTATTTAAAGTTATTTTATTTAATGATGAAGATGAATCATTGTGTTATTATGTGATGGATGATTATAGTAGGTGAATTATTTTACTTGCCATTATCTTATCGCATGTTTGTTTTCTTCTGCTAATTAGTATCTCAGCCAGAAATTGAAATACTGACACGGTTAACGTATTAGTACTAGGCCTATGGTAATTGATCGTTGTCTGCATGCTTGAGTAATGGGTTATCCCAAGCTCAACCTCTTCTCCAATAGTTAGAACTTTTCCCATTTTGTTACCAAGTTATTTTATACCGGCTTCCTTCTTATATCGGTCCCACCTAAGAGAAAGTACAAAAAGAAAGTCCAAACTGAAGGAGACGCCTTCGTAAGAAGACGTAAATCCCATCGATTAATTGGCCGGATTGCAAGATCTGGAGAACCATTCCACTATTAAGCACTGCAAAGTCTAATTGGGCCTCGGTGGCAGGTTTGGTTCCTACTGTTGAAAGAATGGATCTAGGACCCATCAACAGAATTGGTGCTAGAAGGAGGGCCTGAAGAATGAATGGATGAAAATATTATTCACTTGATATTTTACGCAACCTGTAGATTCAAAATAGCCCACATGCATGGCTAGTCATTCCCAAGACATCCCACACACACTGAGTACTCCCAAAGTGAGTAACTCACCCCAACCCAAGGAAGAACGCTTGTACCCAGACATACCTTACGCTCTCCCTCACGAGGAATTAAATAAATTTATAAGAATCACAAGAGCATACGCTCGACAGATCGGTGCGTTGTCTTTAGCTATGATACTTCCTCGAAGAAAACAAGTAAGAAGACCAATGGTTGATACCCCCAACCAGGTTTTCATACATACAGTAGAAGACCTGATAGATTTTGCTGTCACCGAAATCGAACATCCTCTTAACCTAATCTCTGAGACGACAACCGACAATGTCTCTGAACCAAACGATTTTTCAGAAGAAGAATATACCTCAGGACGCTTGGGCTCAAGATCCGAAGATATCGAAGATCATGACGACCATAATGAAGAGAGGGGAAACCCACCTCCAAACAATCAACCTTGGTTGGCTGAAGATGATCTGGCCATCCCTGGCCGAGTACATAACCTTCCCTGACATGTTGAGAAGCTACTCCCTAAATTCAACCTTGAAACCTCAGGTTTGCCTAAAGACCATATAAATAAATTCATACTAGCAATCATTCTTATGAATGTTCAACATGAATATGTAGTATGTAGGATTTTCCCTTATACTTTTGAGAACACAGCCTCCACATGGTACTTCAACTTGCCTATATGATCCATAACTAGTTGCACGAAATTTCAAAATGATTTCCTAGATAAATTTGCCGAAGAAACCACTACAAGATCTTTGATGGTTGAATTGTTCACCACCACCATGGGATCAAAGGAGAAGGTTAAATATTTCAATCAAAGATTCAAAACCATCTTAAACAAATTCCATCCTGAAGCTAAACCAACTTAGGATTTGGAAATTGAAGTATATGCTAATGTGCTCCTAGCTTCTATTTCCATGTTTGTGAAGAGGGCTGCTAAACATACCTTGACTGAGAATTTTGAAGAAGCCAAGACGATAGAGTTCCAAATGAAGGGATGTAAATAATTTCAGGTCTTATTAGTTAAGAAATAAGTTCAACCTCCTCCCAGAAGAGGACTCTTGTTAGCTAGACCACTAGGGAAACAAGCAAAACAAGCTTCTGAAAAGGGAAGTGGGGACATAGAAGACCTACAACGCATGGTCAATAAGTTATCCAATGAGATCATAGACATGAAGAGAAACACAGGGGAAGGAAACCAAGGTCAAAGGCCATATAGGCCTTTCTTTAAAAGGAACCCACCGTTCAAGAAAATTGAACCTCCCCTAGCTAACTTAAACATCGATCTTGGAAATGTAGCATCTGACTCTTTTTGTACCTATCATCAAGAGAACCACTCTGAAAGAGACTACCCTCAATGGGTCCATGCCATGAATTTGTTATCCAACTGGTTTCTATATGATTTTTCCCTAACCAAACAACCAAGTAGTTCAGTTATGAATGTTGATGATCAAGAAGAGATTGATCCACCAGAAGATACAACCATGATGATATGGGATCATGGCCTCATTATGCCTTCCGACGATCTATTTCAGGTTCAAGAACCACCCGCAGAGGTCTCGATTGTGCAAACACGAAGTAAGGGTCCCCTTGTTGCAAAATATCTTACTACTATCCAAACTTCAATGGGAAAGCCAACCCTCGATCACCCGAAAGCACCTTTTTCTCCTCGAAAAAACCCTATAAATATCCATACATGAGAATCACCCAAGCTAGATTACAACATAATTGAAGATTTAAAGAAGTTGAAGGCTAATATATCAGTTGTGGACATTTGTAGAATTCCTCGGCAAAAGGAATTCCTGTTACAGGCTTTGAAATCAGTAGAAAATCCTACAACAAGCACTAACCCAGGAAGAAATCTAATCCCCATAGACCTAGGGAATAAACCAAATGTGAACACTTGTTTTGAAGATAAGAAGGGAAGACCTTTTGTTCCACCTTTTCTTCTGACATTTGAAGTCTTCAACAGAAACCTCCATAATTGTCTGGTTGACTTGGGAACGTCTTCTAATGTCATGCCTTTTTCTATTTGCAAAAAAATAAACGCGGTTCCTTTCAACAGTGATAAGTAGGTGATACAACTAGATAGAACCCATGTGAGAGTTATGGGAGAAATCAAAGATGTGATGATCATAATGGTGACACACCCTAATTTTGTGCAAGTAATTGAAATTATCATAGTAGATATCCCAGAAGCTTATGGATTGTTATTAAGTCTAGATTGGTCCGAGAAGTTAAACGGATACTTTAGCACAGACTGGGCACATCTTTGGTTACCTTTAAAAGGGCACAAAAATATGATCATAATTGATAGGGAGAGATATCTAAAACATACGGTCACTGATCTCGAAACCCTAAATGAACCCTCATCGACAGAGTTCCCTATGCAAGGCAATTATTCCTGTGATTCCTACTTCAACAATTTCTCCCCTCTCTCATCTGATGTCCCCCTCACTGAAAACTCTAAAATGGTATTTCAAGAGAAATCTCCGATACCCATAGAGGAAACCCTTTCCTGTTCAGAACCTGTGCTAGAGATCACCAAACAAAAAGGAGGAAAGAAAGAAAGTAACAAGAAAGAAGAAGCGGATAGCTTTCCCTCAAAAATTTGGACCATATACTTCGACAAATCTAAATCACGAGAAGGGTCTGGGGAGGGGTGCATCCTCATTGACCCAAAAGGTAAACACCATTTCCTATCCTGTATACTTGAGTTCAAATGCAAAAACAACACCTCTAAGTACGAAGCTCTAGTACAGGGGTTAAAGAAATCCATAGACTTAAACATCAAAGAATTGAAGGTTTTCGGAGATTCTGAGATTATTGTTAGACAAGTAAGGAATACTATACATTGCAATTCCCTACACCTAAAGAATTACCAACATGAAGTGCATAGGTTAATAGAGCATTTTGAAGCTTTTGATATTACAACAATCCCAAGAGCAAAGAATATTTGTGCTGATTCCCTAACCACAGCTGCCTCAAGGCTATCACCTCTAGAGTATTATGAAGCCTCCCAGTTCACTGTGGAGCTTCTCTACAAACCATCGATGCCCAATATCATTTCTTATTGGAAGGTCTTTGAAGGGGATGAACAAACCATAAACTTTCTGACTAACCAAGAAAATTTCAAGGATTTGGCTATTGACGATGAATTGTTCTGAAAACAAGCAACATAAATTGATCCTCAGACAGGTCAACCAACTGAAAAATCAAAGTATCACACAATCCCGAAGGGGATAGCTAATTTAGAAAACCTTTTCGAACTGAAAGAATGATTTAAGGGACCAAAAAATGCTAAGACCGGTAGTTTTTGTCCCATGCATGAAACTATAAATCTCGGAACCCCAAAAAACCCAAAGAATGTAAATCTCTACAGGACTATATATAAAGAGGAAAGGAAAGCTTATCTCACATTTTTCAGACAATATCAATATGTCTTCACTTGGTCCTACTGAGATCTAAAAACTTATGATACCTGTATCATTCAACACACTATACCATTAAAACCTGAACTGAGGCCCTTCCAACAGAAGCTCCGAAAATATCACCCATCCCTGGAACCTCTCATGTGTCAGGAGTTAAAGAAACTGTTAGATTCAGAGATCATCTTCCAGGTTAGGCACTCCACATGGGTAGCAAATCTAGTTCCTGTGAGGAAAAAGTCTGGAGAGATTCGCCTATGCATAGATTTTAGGAACCTTAACAGAGCTTCAGAAAAGGACAAATACCTAGTCCCACCAATGGAACAACTGCTGCAGACCATTTCCGGCTCTGAGATTTTCTCTCTACTGGATGGTTTCTCAGGTTACAACCAAGTTCTGGTTTCAGAGGAAGACTATTTGAAAAATACCTTCCAAACCAAGTGGGGAACTTTCGCTTACAAATGCATGCCCTTCGGGCTAATCAATGCATGGGAAACCTTCCAAAGGGAAATGGATGTATCGTTTTGAGGATTGGTTAATAGATGTGTAGTAGTGTATTTGGATGATGTGAATGTCTACTTGAAGAACAGAGAGGAACACATCCAACACTTAACCCAAATTTCCGAAAGGTGTAGAAAATACGGTATATCTTTAAACCCTAAGAAAACTATCTTTGGTGTGGAAGAAGGAAAGTTATTAGGGAATATTATATCCCAAGCAGGCATTCGCATAGACCTAGAGTGAGTCAAAGCTATAACTCAGCTCTCGTTACCTCACAACAAAAATACAATGCAATCTTTCTTTGAGAAAATTAATTTTGTAAGAAACTCACGCCCGATTTTGTCGAGACTGTCAGACCATTACAAAATATTATCCGCAAAGATGCTGAAATTAAGTGGGATGATGAACGAAAGGATGCTTTCAACAATATTAAGACTGTGATATCTCAGACTCCAGTGCTGAGAAGCCCTGATTTTTAGATAGATTTTTTCCTCTATACTTTCACCTCCAACCAATCGATAGCCGCAATATTGACTCAGAAGGATGATGACAACAACGAGGCTTCAGTGTCGTTCATGAGTAATAACCTCCAAGGATCCAAAATTAATTATCCTGTTATAGACAAACAAGCTTATTGATCTGAAAATGATAAAGGCTTGTATTCTTGAAAATATTTGCAAGTTTTTATTTAAGTGTTCTTATGCAAAAGGATCAATTTGCAAACACAAATTTTATAGAAATTATAGATTCAAGATGCAATAATAACCATCAAAATACAGTGAACAGTAAACACATAACACAACAAATGATAAAGGAGTTCACCCCTCTCTTGGGCTACATCTCCTGGTCCAGCTTCCAATGGATCTTTTATATTATTTGCTCAAAGTGATAAAATATGTGCTTTACAATGCTCAAAATTCCAAATAGATGGCTCCAATGGATTAAGAACGTCCAAAAACCCCTAGCTGGGCTTTTTTGGCACCTGATTTGGCCAAAAATTGAAGAAGATAGGCTTCCTGGAAGTTCCCCTTCAAACTTGTTGTCTTTGGATCACCAAATTGCACCTCTATGTGTCCAACCTAGCCCCCGCATGTTTTTACGTGATAAAACCTAGCACCGGGCACATAACCAAAAAAACACGCAACTATAGAACGGTTAAGGAACCTAGCCCCTAACCGCCAAACCATTGGGCATATGGGTCATATGACCGCACCTCTGCACATAAAAGGGCTAAGGCCCAAATCGAATGGTTAAGTTCCAAGTGTCGGCGCATGGTTTTAACCCATTGACAATTCAAAAAACAGACTCCCATGCATTGTTCCATCGGTCATATGCATTGTTAACACAACCGCGGGTTGGGGCTAAGCCCCAACCCGACCCCCGCGCCAAACTATACAATAGTCAAACTTAAATATATTAAATCCCATATATATAATAAGAACTAATGTGTGGGATATTGGTATCCCACGCCGTGTGAAGGCGCTCCACCTTGGTGGGAGGTCCGGGGTTCGATCCCCACGGACTCCATATAATTTTGAACAACCAACCAAAAACGGTGCCATGTGGCAGCCCATGTCTGGGCCATAAGGCACCATTCCACTTGCCAAAGACATGCCACGTGTCAAGAAATGATTCGATCGCCCAACTGCCAATTGTCTTCCAAATTAGACCTACCACATCAGCGTACGACCCTTCCACATCATCGTATGACTCTACCACGTCAGCAACTGTATGGACTATACAGACTGTACAGTCAACAAATCTTTTTTGCCTGTTTGACAATTTGAACAGAACGTGATATCTCACTCATCCATCGTCTGTTTGAACCCGTTTGAGTTGCATTGGGTTCGTGACATCAAGGCCTACGCACCTGTTTTATTTGAAGCGATTCCGAGCACTTTGAATTTTGAGCAAAATTTGATCCTCTGGATCACACCTCCCCATTGGAAAGCTTTTGGACCTCCAAAAGTTTATTTTCAGTCTATCTGAAGATGAG
>JASDQU011400679.1:0-44483 GCA_032191745.1 Picea mariana
ACTCTCCCTAACTCAGGATGCTAATGTTTATTTTAAAAACTTTGGAGAGTTATGCTCATAGCCCTGATCCAAAGTACTACACCTATTCTATTGTTGGTGGAGGATTCTATCAAAGAAAAAGTTCTAGATGATTTTTAATTAACGTTGATTTTAGTGGCTGTTATTTACGCAAAAGGGGTGCATGGAAGTGAAACCGATGGAATTAAGACTTTGACCCAAAGAGTGCATCAAGCATGATAAGCAATCATTTTCTTTCGATGAACGTCTAGCTAAGGGAGAGAGAGAGTTCTTTCACTAACAAGCACAACTACGGAATGCCCTCAAACAATTCTTTTCTCAATCAAATTCTAATATAATGCAAAACTTTTAAAATGCCTTCTAATATGCTCAATCAGTTACTAAGATATCTTTATTGTTCGCGTGTGGACGATGATTAATGCAATCACAATGCTTATCTTTTGCTAATTATCTTTTTGGTATGAATGAGAACCAAACTAGCATAAGCAAAAACACACAAACAATACAGCCTTCGTAGCAATCGAAACGAAAAAGCGAAAAGAAGAAACAATCAAAGAGAAAAACAAAATTTTAACACCCAAAATCAAAAGCTGAAGAACAATGACTAGACTGGAATCAAGATGAATAGGCCTGTAGGCTATTGATGACCTTCACCAGGGTTTTACTCAACTGAAGAGAAAAGAAGAGAAATGCATAGATTTCAAGCTTTACTCAACAGGAGAACTCAAATAAAAAAGGGTGAAGTAAGCTACAAGATCCAATCAACAAGATGTTTATTCCTCAAAAAGACAGATGTCAGTCAAAAAAGGAAGACAAATTGACTCTCAAGATCATCCAGCAGAAGAACACAGAGGCAGAAATCCAAAAAAAATGCAAATTTTGAAGTTTTTTGGGCCAAAGGAGGCTGGCGCTCTGTTTCCAAGGGAAAAGAGTGTTATAGCGCTCTGTGTAGGGCTACAAAAAGTGATAGCACTCTGATAACACTAGAACAAGGGCGCCAGGGTCTGAAAGTCCCAGAATTGTCAAAAAATTTCAAAAATCGAGATCTGAGTTTGACAAGTATGCTGAATGTGACAAGACAAGGAGCCAATCATCTCGTGAAACTAATCAAAGAGGGGTAAACCAGGTCTGAAACAATCAAGGAACAGAATAGGGTCAATGAGGAGACAAATCCAAACAAGGTTTTTTGAATTGAGGCTATTTTCCGAGTGGAGTCGCCAGTTTCTGTTGTAGGAAAATCTGCCTGCGGACAAGTAGATCGACCTCTAGGGCTTGACCTTAACCCTAGACAGAAAAGTGCTTAACGTGGACACTGAATTTCTCTCAAATCTATCTAATCCTAATGCATGAGAAGGAAGGATGTTAGAAGTACCTTTTAACCAATGTTTGTCCCTGCACACTCCGAGTCGCGCTCCAATCCTTTGCTCCTCACTGAGGTCTGTGGACAAAACAAGATACGAAGACTTCCTACTCTACTAACATTAGCTTGAAAACAGATCTATCAATAAATCATAATTTTATGAAACATTAAACACAAACTAGAAAGAAACAGGCCAAGCATGTCATATTAATGAGAATAACGACAGCAGTGCTTACAATCGTAGATGCGAATGCGACAGCTTCGTCAAGTCCTCTTCGTCTAACCCTTGCCTGAAAGATTCACAACCTGGATGACAGCAACTTCAATGATTGATCTCCTTTGGTTGATTGTAAGTTTCCTCCAAGATCATAAGTTTCACATATCCAATTCTTCCTCATCCAATTATCAACTCCAACACTACTTATGAGATCATAAGTTTGGTGTAATTCTCTTCTTCCAGTCCTCACTTATGAGATCATAAGTTTGACATCATTCTTCAATTTGCAGCCCCCTTTTCACCATTAGAAAGCCTGCTTATATAGCCTTGGAGAGGCTCAACAATCTTGAGATATCTTTGGGGAAGGTGAGGATTTTCCTCCTTCAGTTGAGGATCTGCCCTAAGATCATGGCTTGATCAGGGATTCGAGCTCAACCACCTTCCAAGAATGAAAAGAATCTTCCCCCATTCATCTCAATAGCTAAACAACTTCCCAGAATAGGTAGCGCTCCCTCAAAAGGGCCATCAGAGCGTTGTAGTGCTCCCTAGTAAGCTTTAGGGGGCGCTGGCGCCCTCAAAATCTATAACGCTTCTTCAAAAGGGCCTGGGAGTGTTATAACGCTCCCAGACAGTGTAAGGGGAGCGTCTGCGCTCCGAGATAGTGTAAGGGGGAGCGCTCCTCTCCAAAACTCAGTTTTTGAGGTGCTTTCAGATGGCAAAAGGTTTGCAAGCCTGTTGACTCATTTCTCCTCTTCCAAATCAGATGTTTGAGGTGTTTCAAGTGTCCTTCTTATGTTGTTATGGGCATGACATAGGCATCATGGCAACATGCTTTGCTTGATGTTTTTACGACACTTGTGAGCAACATACAACACTTGCGACCTTGTGAGAAAAATCCGACACTTGCAACCTTTGTAATGACGACACTTGCGAAACTATCAAAGTGAGTAATTTTGATGTGTAACACTCAGATTACCAGACTTGAAACAACCATTTGAGATTGAGACAAATGCCTCCGACTATGCTATTGGGGTAGTCCTTACTCAACAGGGGCATCCAGTGGCATATCACAGTGAGACACTTTCCGACACAGTCTGAAAGTATCCCACTTATGAAAAAGAGATGTATTCCATTGTGCAGGCTTGCCAACAATGGAAGCATCACATTTTGGGAAAGGAAATGGTCATCCACACAGACCACTGACCCTTGTAGTTCATAGATACACAAGGGAACTTGTAGAACAATCACCATCGGAAGTGGTCCACATACCTTCAGGAGTTTCATTTGAACATTAAGTATAATAAAGGAAGCACCAATAACGTTATAGACTACCTCAGCCAACCCCCTATCATGGTGCTAACCACGGTGCTCAACTCTTGTGGGCACGAGACTTTCGATTGGCTACTTCTCTACAAAAGTGATCCAGAATTCAGCTAGAAAAACAATACACTCTTGTAGGGTAATCAAGTTCCTAATTTTCACCTCCAAGATGCCCTGCTTTGTCACCTGGGACATATTTGTGTTCCTTCAAGCGAGCGTGCCAAGATTATTTGGGAAGCGCGCTACAGTCAAGTCGCTAGGTGTTTTGGGTTCAAGAAAACCATGGCAGTTCTGCAAACGTATTTCTATTGGCCGAACCTTTGACAGGATGTTAGGAAGTACATCAAGTACTACATTGCTTGCGCCATTGCCAAACTAACCATCAAGAAGCAAGGCCTCTATACTCCGCTGCCTACCCCTAGTCGACCTTGGGAATCCATCTCCATGGATTACATGTCGGGCCTTCCTTCTACTAAGCATGGCAATGACTGTGTTTTTGTGGTCATCGATAGATTCTCGAAGATGTCCATTATGATGGCCTGCAAGAAGAATATCACAGCAGAATCCACTGCTAAACTCTTCTTTGAACGAGTGTGGGTACACTTTGGGATCCCACAATCTATCATCTCAGACTGGAATAACAGGTTCCTCAGTACATTTTGGTTCACCCTCTAGTCGATGCTGGACACCAAGCTCACCAAGTCCACATCTTTCCATCCGCAAACTGATGGCCAGACAAAGATCATCAACCGGATGATTGTACACATTCTACGCATGTACAACTCAAAGAATCCATGGACATGGGATGAGAGCCTCCCCTATGTGCAACACATCTACAACCAGGCTCTCCATACCTCAACCAACCACATCCCCTTTCGTGTGGTCTTGGGATTCCATCCATTATGTCCCATTGACGTAGCCATGCCATTTGTGGCTACTTGGGCAGATTCATCCCATGTCTAGTCTGAGGCTGACAAGGAAAACAACTTCAATGAGTGCATTTAGCACATTCGCCAACAGGTTCATGACATATTGGATAGAGCCAATGCTAAGTACAAGCAATGACATGATCAACATAGGGTGCCACACAACTTCTAGGTGGGCGACAAAGTGTGGCTACATTTGCAAAAGGAGTGCCTCACTGGACTCTACCACAAGATTTGCTCGCTTTGATATGGACCATACACCATCACCAAGGATATAGGCGGAAATTCCTTTGAGCTTGGTATTCCACCATTCCTTGGTATGCACCCAGTGTTCAATGTGGACCACCTTCAGCCCTACTTTCCACCTCTATTAGACACATCCAACATGGTAGAACAACTCACACCAACAGAGTTAAACCCATATTGCATGGAACAAGCCACAACTGATCGGATTATGGACACAGAGATCAAGAACACCCTCCAACAAAGGATCTGGCTATGTCAAGTTGTCAAAGCAGGCCAACTCCTGCACCAGGGCAAGAGGCTCACCAGGGACCAAGTTCAACAAATGTTTCCTCATCTCATGGAGGAACTCAATGCAATGGGTACCATTTCTTCTTAATAGGGGAGGAATGATCCAGATGGATATTGGTGGCCACTCGCCTATTCCACTTGGACCCACACCATTGTTTCTTTTAGGTTTTCATTTTCCTTAATTGTAGCACAATTTACTATTTTTAGCAGTTTTTTGGGTCCTGAAATTCCAGAGACGTTTTGAGGCCCTAAACAACGTTATTTTGGGCATGAATGCTTCGATGAATATGAGTCCATTCTGGAAACAACATTATTTTGGGCATGAATGCTTCGATGAATATGAGTCCATTCTGGACTCAATAGTTGTTGCTAGCAGTTTATTCCTTGAATAAATATTTCTAACGATGTATCACGTGCATCAAACGAAGATAGTATGCCAAAGTTACGACCCCGGGAAATTGATGTCCCAATTTACCCCAACGGGGCCCATATTATGGCTTATCATCTCCTAGGGTTAGGTTTTTGGATGTTTAGGGTTTTCCATTGTTTCTCAATAATATATAGGCCTTCGAGCCTCATTGTAACATAGATTTCAGAGGCCAGTAGCTGCGACATCTCTTCTAAGAGATAAGCTACCAACGCCCGAGCTATTTATTTTCATTCTGTCTGTAAGCATATTTAAGTCATTTGTTGTTAATGAAATAAAGTTTTTCTTATGCTGCATCTCTGCATTTATGTGTATTTTTATATTTCATTATGTTCCTGCATAAATCTGGATCATGGGATTTTAAAAAAGGGACTTCAAGTCTACATAGGGAAACGAAAAAAGGCCCTCTATACAAAATTGCATAGGGTGAGGCAAATCTTGCTATAAAAAATGCCCCCTAATGTGTGAGGTCAGAGGAGTATCTGTGATGGCTGAAATACATTATAAAACCCAAAAGTGGAGTAATGGGAACCCAGCTGGAAGAACTAGTTGCTCATTACAATCTGTAATGACTTTTCATGCATGGCTTCCAATAGGAATTACACTATACATCCATGTGGAAATATACCAAACAACTTTCCATGGACATGAATAGGAAAATACAAAGGTGGTTGCATGCCAAAGGCTGTCATAGTCATGGATAAGGCCCAGTAAAACCAGTCTCAAAATCAATATGAAGATATATGTATATAATGGAGTACAATCTGATCTTCCATGATCACTGAAGTCACATAGGTACTGGTCCAATAAAAAGGTAGGAACAACTCAAGAAAGATGTGACTATAAATTGATGTCTTCAAGTCTTCTACACAATCCGCCAAAGGTGCAAGTATACATCATGTGAATAAAGAAGTTGAGGCTGAACATAATGAGACTTTGTTTGTTTACTTGTCATTAAGGTATACCATTAACAAACATGAGACACCCTACCAATGATGAAAGTAGGTATCAAGGCACCAAGTACATTATTACACGTGTGAATAAAGGAGTCATGGTCAAACACTTGAAGAATCCATCAATCATGAAACATTGATGTATTCCCACATGTCGATGGCGAGAGAACCTTCCACTAATAATTGCAAACCTCTAGGTACTCATTGGAATCTACGTCTTGTTTCTAGAATAGATGAGCTGAAGTCGATGGAAGGAGACCCACTGAAAGGAGAGCATTAAGGCATCTCTCATCATTCAACGTGAGGTACAAACCAGGAGCTTGATGATTTGGAGGAAATCGGATGAAGAACATGTTCACAAAACAACAACCTTATGCATCTTTCACCTATGCTAGGTGGAAGTGGTACATGGAAAAGACCCTTTGAATAACAACCAATGAGGAAAATTGTTGACAAAGGCAAGGAAACCACCAACAAGTGTAATGGAATCCAAGATACTGCATGAATCCCAATGTGTGAATAGATATCTTACCATCCAACACAAGGGAAACCACCCAGTCAACGACCAATGATTAAATGTCGATTTATGGGCTCAATGTTACCTACCAATGAGGAAAGTAGGACCAGGGTGCATAATAGGACTACAAATTCATGTGATTTTGATACAAACTGAGGGTGTGGCCGACATGCAAAGTCAAGAGTTATGAGGAATGGATGACACAGGTTGATAGACATCCTTTGAACAAGAGCATGAGACATATGGAAGACTCTAGAAACATAGACTCAATGATGAAACCATGAGATGTAGGAGGCATCAATCAAACTCTCCATTGGGAATGGAAGAATAAATAGTTGGGGAAGTAAACTCTCTATAATGAGCTCAATTTCCTAAGGTCATGCTAAACCCAAAAGTATGATGACAAGTGGACTCAAAAATTTTGTGCTCTGTGCAAAGGCGACACTACTGCTTCCAACATAAGGTAATAATCCCTTCCCTCTCATTACCTTTTAGTTTTTTCATAGTCAAATGAATGCTATGATACAGAGGAGGGAATGAGTGTCGCAAGTAAGAAAAAATAGTTCCAACAGTGGAACATACCTATGCTCAATGCAAGGATGTGCATGCAAGAAACAAAAACTCAGGGGAATGTTCCCTCTTGGGTATAGGGTGTCAAGTTGAAAAGGATATAAACAAGGTTCTTCTTGATTGAGGATGAAAAATTGTTGAGGAAAACAATTTATAACACAAAGAGAGAACTAGAAATAGGCTCAATTCTGCAAGCAAGGGCATGATACACAATCACAACTTAATGCCAAAAACTATCCTTTTTCATAATCTTAGTCTACTTGGTTTGAAAAAGGGATAAACTTTTACCAAATATACGTCCTTTCAAATCCATTTTACGAGTGTGAAAGAGACAAGTTCACTCGACAATATTTTCTCTTTTTGAAAACGAACCTTAAAAGAGCTTAACCAAGACTCACGACCTTTCAAGTCTAATTAACGACTATGAAAGGGACAAATTCACTCAGAAATATTTTTGGGTTTTACACAAGTCAGAAAAGTGCTTAAATCATACTCGTTGAGAGGTTTTTAGGCGGCATGTCATAGGGGAGGCCAAGGCTCCCGTGTTGGACTTGTGAAAGGTCAACATCTTATGAATAGATTACACAAGCTTGGGAAAACCCAAATCTCTCCAGGTCGAGGAGGTTACCTTTTTCGCAATATATCAAAAAATGTATCTTACCTAAAAGGACATAGGAGGAGGAATGGCATACCCCCCAAGACCATCCCAATCAAAGGGAACTTCTTGAAGAATTTGAGGGAGAGTACTCGGGGAGAGTAAAACTCTCTCTAGTTTAGAAGGTGTAGTACCAGGAATGCTAATGACATGGTTGAAGTACGCATCACCCTCCAATAGAAGGGTTGTATTGACTGAAAATTGTGTCAGTACGACCACTTCTTCAACCATTGGTTGAATAGGATGCATGACAACAAGGCCAAGAGATACATCATTGATGCAGAAGCATCCCTCATGACAAGAAAAACCAACGTGGAAGCAGAAGATAGCTGGAAGACATCCAGCGCAGGTTTTTTTGAATTTCCCTTGAAGTTGGTGCACAAACATAAATGAGATCATTTAATTTGGCACCTTGGTAAAAATGTAATCAGACCTCAAGCCATACGCTCTTGTCTGAGATAGACAGAGGCATTTATAGTAGTAGTTGCAGGTATATAGAATTGAATTCTTAGATTAGATAGTTTTAGAGCACAGGAGGGAAAACAGATATAGACACCCTCATTTGTATCATTGTAACAATTATCAGGAGAAATAAGAATCTAGAGAGCACAGGAGAGAAGAAGAGAACTGTAGAAGAACACCCATGTATAGATCTTGAATTAATAGAAGAAGTTGATTCAGATTCATGGTTGTTGTGTTATTCTCCGTGTATGTGTGTTAAATGCTCTTCTTATGAATATTTCTTCCTGTTATGCATTGTTGTTATGTTGTGCATATGATTTCATGTGTTAAGATTGAAATCTAAGAGGAGGTGAGGTGAGTTACAATTGTTTTCTCTTTTGAGCAAGGATTCCTGCAAGGATTACAGTTGAAGTCATCTGCAAGGGAGTGCATTGACAGAAGGCTCAGAGAGATAGCTTTTGTTCTCATTCATCGCGAAGGTGCAGTTAGACATAGAGTTGTGCAAGGAGTGTGCAGGCTAAGAGAGTCTCAGTCATGAAACTGAGCAGAAGCTGCGGAGGACTTCTGCTACGGGCATACGCAGAGTCAAAGGAAGCTCAAACAGTTGAAGTGTTCGCAGGATTTCCGCAAGGAGTGTGTACAAATAACCTCGTTGAGGTTGAAGAAGTTTAGCAAAGCTTAGGAAGGATAGGCCTCTGAGTCGCTGAAGATTAGCATAGATAAGTGTGACTTGAAGTCGCAGGAAGATGCTGTCAGATGTCAGGAAGAAGTGTCGCAGGTAGGCAAAGAGGCGAAGGAATCTCATGGAGAGATACTCTTTTTCATTTCATGGGTTACAAAGGGAAGAACGGATGGTTGAAATCATCTGAGGAGATTTCACGAAGTTCCAAGGATCGTCAGATCTTGCAAAGCTGCAAGGAGGTTATGGAGAGAATATTCCTAAGAGTTTAAAGCTCAGGAGATGGAGAGATGTTGATTCATAGTCACGGAAGCCATCAGATCTACATGTGGTATCATGTATCGGGGACTCGTGAGTTGAAGCTCCAAAAGTTGTGCAACAAGAACAACGATATCGTGAGATGTGATATCCCTACAAGATCAGAGTCATTCGTTGTGGAGGACACGTGGAAGGAGATTGTCTCATCTTGTAGACTCAGACATTGGAGGTCAAACAAGGAATTCCTTCAACTTTGCAAGCAACGAAGTGGCATGGAGGCTAGGAGCCATCCATCTGAGGAGGACAAGTGGCAGAGATCGGTGATCTCACGAACTCGAGAGTTCGCAGGTTGAAACCCCAAGTATTGGGTACTCTAAGTCATGAAGCGGTGAAGTGGCGAGAGGACACGAGTCGTCCATCTGGGGAGGGCAAGTGGCAGAGATAGAGAGATCTCGTGAACTCAGAAGTTCACAGGGTAAAGGCCCAAGCGTTGGGTGTTCCAGGTCGTGAAGATGCGAGGGGCGAGAAGGAGGACAACCGTTGGATCCGGATCATCGGAGGACCGTCGGATCTACACGTGGGATCATGTATCGAAGCCTCACGAGAAAAGACTCGAGAGTTTGGCTACGGGGATCGCGAGATTGCGAGAGGTGATATCCCGATAGCTGGAGAGCACTGTGGACCATAGTGAAGCGTGAGTGGAATACAGGTGACACGAAGCCCTCGGGATCTCGCTGTGAGAAGTCCCAAGGTATTGGTGTTAGGGTTCGCAAGTCACGAAGTGTCGAGAGGAAGGTTCATGTGGACGTGTGGGATAGCATAAGGTGGGACCGCGTGGTCGATGGGTAGACATGCGTTGCCTAGAGAGAGAGCCAGCATTCCGTTGAATTCTCGCATCTCAGGGATTTGCGGAATAGAAGGGTGAAAGCTCGACGGTTCAACCTACGAGTTGGTGAGGTTGTGAGGTTGCGAGTAGTGAAATCCATCGAGGAAGGAGTCAAATTAGCATTGACTTATCGCATCTCGGAGGATCACAACGGGAGGCACAAGATTTCACCTCACAAACTCACGAAGGTGCGAGTTGCAAGAGGTGCTAACCTTTAAGCCTAGCCCACGGTTGCATGTGGTAAGGGCGCTAACAGGAAAAGAGCTATACTCGTATCGCCAGATCGGGTATCGAAAGATTAGAAAGGAAGAGTTGGAGGTTTTGAGTCACAAACTCACAATATAGTGAGATTTAGCTGATTTCCTGGTGGTAAAGCGGAGACCTCGAAAAAATATTGCTTGTGGGTGCAGATTTCCCGATAGGGAAATAGAAGAACCTTTGAGTTCTTCGGGCCGAGAAGAAGAAGGTCCTGTGAGAGCGGACGTGCCCGTGGTTGGTGCACCTGCGTCAAAGTGGTATCAGAGCCTGAATTCTTGTCTGTATATTTCAGGCAGGAAGAGGCAGAGGAGGAAAGCACTCTGATACGTGTCAAAGTGGTATCAGAGCCTAAATTGTTCTCTGTATATTTCAGGTAGGAAGAGGAAGAGGAGGAAAGCACTCTGATACGCATCAAAGTGGTATCAGAGATTAGAAAATATTCATTTCTTTCTATAGCAGAGGACAAGGAGAATTCACCATGCCGCCAAGGAGAAGGGGAAGAAAATCACCCGATCCAGAGGAGGAAAGGGAATTGTCCGGAGAAAGAGGTAGGCAAGTGTAGAATCTAGACGTGGAAAGAGGAATACGAAATCTTCCTACCAGAATAGAGGACATGGAGATAAGACAAAGGAGAAATGTTGATGCAGGAGATATCAGTGAATCCGAGGATGAAGGTGATGTTGGACATGAAGAAGAAGAAATCCCAGTGGAAGATGTAGCCAATGAACAATTAATTAAGTCTATTGCTCAGATGAGTTCGAAAACAAAGACGGACATTCCATCTTATGAAGGGAGTCTGGATGCAGAAGAGCTTCTAGATTGGATTAGAGCTCTTGACACTTACTTTGATTATGAAGATATCGAAGATGATAAGAAGGTCAGACATGCCATCACAAGATTAAAAGGACATGCAGCCTTGTGGTGGGATGAATTGCAAGCTGACATGTGTTGCCAAGGCAAGCAGAAGATTAAGAGCTGAGACAGGATGATTGCCAAGATGAAGGAAAAATTTATTCCCAGGGATTATCAAATTTCTCTGTTCAGGAGGATGCAGAACCTGAGACAGAAACTGATGACAGTGAAGGAGTATACTGAAGAATTTCACAGGTTGAATATCAGGGCAAGTCATCGCGAAAGCAATGACAAAAAGGTGGCCAGGTATATGAATGTCCTGAGGTATGAAATTCAGGATGAACTGAGTATGGCAACCATCCGAATGGTGGAGGATGCTTACCAATTGGCTTTGAAAGTTGAGGAGAAGTTGAGCCGTAAACAAAGTCAGAGGGGCCGAGGCAGAAGTCAGCCCAAAGGCAAATCGGTTGCCCAAGATAAATACCAGAAGCCCAAGGATGACTGGAATAAAGCTCAGACTCAGACAGAGAGAGGTGGAAGTTCGCAGTGAGGCCGATATGTTGAGAAAAGAGAGCAGCATATTGAGAAAAGAGGAGGATATACTGATAATAATAGGTTTCCTTGTACCAGAGGTAGAGGAAGAGGAAGAGGTGGAGTAATCACATGCTTCACATGTGGAAAAAATGGGCACAAGTCATTCGAGTGTCCAGAGAAGAGGAAAGAAACTAGAGAGGCTCACATCTCTAAGGCATAGAGGTGAGATGTTGAGGCAGAGTACGCTAAAGGTGGAAGATCATTGGTGATGCGAAAGGTCCTTTTGACGCCAGAGAAAGAGATGGAAAATTCAGCACAGAGGAACAATCTTTTTAGGACTGCTTGCAAAACCAAGGATAGAGAGTGCAAGGTCATCGTGGACAGTGGAAGCACCGATAATCTCGTTTCAACCGAGATGGTAGAAAAGATGGAGCTGGAGACAACTGATCACCCAAATCCATACAAAGTTTCATGGCTATAGAAGGGACATCAAGTAAATGTCACTAAACAATGCTTAGTTGACATTAAGATAGGAGGATATAATGATAAAATTTTATGTGATGTCATTCCTATGGATGTTTTTCATTTATTGTTGGGTAGACCATGGCAATATGATAGAAATGTAATTCATGATGGGAGGATGAATACATATACCCTGAAGAAGAATGGGAGAATTCATATGTTGTGTCCTATTGAGGACAAAGAAGTGAAACTAGAAGTAAACAACACAGTACTTCTCATCAGTGGGAAGGAACTTCTTACAAAAGTTAAGAAGGAGGAGGATCCACAATTCTTTGTGGTTAGAAAACAGATAATTGTTCTGACTATCACAAGGGTGGACGATTTACCAGGAGAAATTTAGGAACTGCTGGAAGAGTTTGTTGATATTGTAGTGGACGAATTACCTCGTTCGTTGCCACCGATGAGGAGCGTGAGTCACCATATAGACCTCATACCAAGAGCTAGTTTTCCAAACAAAGCTACGTACAGATTGACGCCACAAGAGAATGAAGAGGTTAAAAGACAGGTCCAGGAGTTGTTGGACAAAGGCTTGGTCGGGGAAAGCTTGAGTCCATGTGTTGTTCCAACAATACTCAGTCCGAATAAAGATGGAGGCTGGAGGATGTGCACTCATTCAAGAGCCATCAACAAGATAACTATCAGGTATAGATTCCCATTACCAAGAATGGATGATTTGATGGATTGCTTAAGTGGGGAAAGTTTTTTTTCAAAGATAGATTTGAAAAGTGGATATCATTAGATTCGTATGAGAGAAGGTGACGAATGGAAAACAGAATTCAAAACAACCAAAGGTTTGTATGAATGGCTTGTCATGCCATTTGGCTTGACGAATGCACCAAGTACCTTTATGAGGTTGATGAATGAAGTCATGAAGGAGTTCATCGGGAAATTTGTCATCGTGTATTTGGATGACATATTAGATTTTAGCAAGACAAAGGCTAAACATTTGAAGCATTTGGCTATTGTGATGAAGAGACTACAGCAAGAGAAGCTGCTCATAAACATGAAGAAGTCCTCATTCATGAAGATAGAAATCATTTATTTGGGGTTTGTTATATCTGCAAACGAATTGAGGATGGATCTAGATAAGGTGGAGGTAATCAAGAATTGGCCATCACCAAGGAACGTATTTGAGGTGAGGAGTTTTCATGGACTGGCTAGTTTCTACCGGAAATTCATTAGAAATTTCAGTGGAATTAGTGTAGCAATGATGGATACAGTGAAGAAAAGACATAACTATTTTCACTGGACTAAAGAGGTTGAGAAGAGTTTCAATTTGTTGAAACGAAAGATTACAGAGCAACCGGTGTTGGTGTTGCCATATTTTCAGAAAACATTTCAGGTGAAATGTGATGCAAGCGAGTTTGCCACAGGAGCGGTCTTGAGCCAGGAGGACAGACCGATTGCATATTTCAGTGAGAAGTTGAATGAGGCAAAAGAAAAATACTCCACATATGATAAAGAATTCTATGCCATCATATAGGCATTGAAAAAATGGAGGCACTATTTGATTCTGAAAGAATTTGTTTTATATAGTGATAACCATGCATTACAATTTGTGAATCAACAAGAAAAGTTGAATTAGAGGCATGTTAAATGGGTAGAATACATGCAAAATTTCACTTTTTTGATAAAACATATTTCTAGTACTGCTAACAAAGTTGCTGATGCTTTGAGCAGGAAGTGTTTGTTGTTGCAGTAGTTCAAAGTTAGGACGTTAGGCTTTGATGATCTTAAGGACATGTATGCAGAAGATTCAAACTTCAAGGAAGCTTATGAAGCAGCTGAGAATCCAGTTCTCAGAGACAGAAGCTAGTGGATAGAGTACATGATCCATGAGGGATTATTGTTCAGAGGCAATCAATTGTGTATTCCGAATTGCTCCATGAGGGAGAACTTGTTGAAAGAAAAACACAATGGTGGATTAGTAGGACACTTTGGCCATGATAAGACATTTGCAAAGTTGAGTGAGTCATACTTTTGGCCAGGGATGCGGTCAGAGGTCAAGAAGTTTGTGGACAGATGCAGAATTTTCCAGCATTCAAAAGGAAGGAAACAGAATGCGGGTTTTTATCAACCATTGCCCATACCTGAGAAGCCGTGGGATGAAATTAGCATGGATTTTGTATTGGGATTTTCAAGGACACAAAGAGGTGATGATTCAATATTTTTGGTAGTTGATAGGTTTTCTAAGATGGCACACTTCATTCCATGCCAGAAGACTAGCGATGCAACTCACATCGCAAACTTGTTTTTCAAAGAGATTGTTCGACTTCATGGATTGTCGAAAAGCATAGTTTCGGATAGGGACACCAAATTCATAGGGCATTTCTGGAGGACATTATGGAAGAAGCTGGGAACTAATTTGATGTTTAGTTCTGCTTATCGTCCTCAGACGGATGGATAGACAGAAGTGGTCAACAGAAGTCTGGGAGACTTGTTGAGGAGCTTGGTGACAGAGCACCATAGCAGCTGGGATAGCATATTACCGCAAGCAGAGTTTGCTTACAATGACTCGGTAAATCGTAGCACAGGAAAAAGTCCATTTCAGATTGTATATGGAATGCATCCGAGAGGAGTTTCTAAATTAAGGAATTCATAACAGACTGGTACTAGCAGTTCTAGTGCAGGAGAATTCGCAGAAGTGATGAAGGAACTTCACAGCCAGGTGAAGGAGCGACTATTGAAGACAAGTTAGGAGTACAAGCGCAGAGAAGATCAGCATCGGAGACAACATCAGTTTGAATTTGGTGATCTGGTTCTGGCACATTTGAGGAAGGAAAGGTTCCCGAGAGGAACATACAACAAGCTAAAGATGAAGAAAATTGGGCCATGCAAGGTCTTGAAGAGAATGGGACAGAATGCATATGAGATTGAGTTACCAAAGGGCATTGGAATATCTCTGATATTTAATGTTTCGAATTTATATCCATATAAAGATGATGAAGAAAGAGTGGAAAGTGATGATCAACCAGAGGTCCAGTGGCAGAAGCAGATGCCAGTTGTAGAGAAGCCACACATGGAGCAGATACTGAATAAACAAGTGGGTAAGAAAACCAGAAGGAAAGAATATTTTGAATATTTGGTCAAGTGGAAGGAACATCCAGTTGAAGATGCCAGCTGGGAGACTGAAGCAGAAATTCTGAGGCATGGACATATCGTGCAGGAGCTCATGGACAGGAGCCCATGCAAATTTTCAAGCGAGGGAGTATGATGCAGGAGAATCCCTCACGACAAGCAAAACCAACGCGGAAGCAGAAGACAGTTGGAAGACGTCCAACGCAAGTTTTTTTGAATTTCCCTTGAAGTTGGTGCGCAAAAATAAATGAGATCATTTAATTTGGTGCCTTGGTAAAAATGTAATCAGACCTCGAGCCATACGCTCTCGTCTGAGATAGACAGAGGCATTTATAGTAGTAGTTGCAGGTAGATATAATTGAATTCTTAGATTAGACAGTTTTAGAGCGCAGGAGGAAAAATGGATATAGACACCCTCATTTATATCATTGTAACAATTAACGGGAGAAATAATAATATAGAGATGACAGGAGAGAAGCAGAGAACTATAGAAGAACACCCATGTATAGATCTTGAATTAATAGAAGAAGTTGATTCAGATTCATGACTGTTGTGTTATTCTCCGTGTATGTGTGTTAAATGCTCTTCTTATAAATATTTCTTACTGTTATGCATTGTTGTTATGCTGTGTGTATGATTTCATGTGTTAAGATTGAAATCTGAGAGGAGGTGAAGTGAGTTACAATTGTTTTCTCTTTTGAGCAAGGATTCCTGCAAGGAGTACAGTTGAGGTCATCTGCAAGGGAGTGCATTGACAAAAGGCTCAGAGAGATAGCTTTTGTTCTCATTCGTCGCGAAGGTGCAGTTAGACATAGAGTCGTGCAAGGAATGTGCAGGTTAAGAGAGTCTCAGTCGTGAAACTGAGCAGAAGTTGTGGAGGACTGCTGCTACGGGCATATGCGGAGTCAAAGAAAGCTCGAACAGTTGAAGTGTTCACACGATTGCCGCAAGGAGTGCCTGCAAAGAACCTCATTGAGGTTGAAGAAGTTTAGCAAAGCTGAGGAAGGATAGGCCTCTGATTCGCTGAAGATCAGTGTAGATAAGTGTGACTTGAAGTCGCAGGAAGCTGCTGTCAGAAGTCAGGAAGAAGTGTCGCAGGTAGGCAAAGAGGCGAAGGAATCTCGTGGAGAGACACTCTTTTTCATTTCGTGGGTTACAAAGGGAAGAACAAACGGTCGAAATCATCTGAGGAGATTTCGTGAAGTTCCAAGGATCATCAGATCTTGTAGAGCTACAAGGAGGTTACGACGAGAAGATTCCAAAGAGTTTAAAGCTCAGGAGAGACAGATTCGTTGACTTAGAGTCACGGAAGCCGTCAGATCTACACGTGGTATCATGTATAGGGGACTCGTGAGTTGAAGCTCCAAAATTTGTGCAGTAAGAACAGTGATATCGCGAGACGCGATATCCCTACAAGATCAAAGCCGTTCATTGTGGAGGACGCGTGGAAGGAGATTCTCTCATCTCGCAGACTTGGACATTGGAGGTCAGACAGGGAAGTCCTTCAACTTTGCAAGAAGAAAAG
Organism: Picea mariana; assembly: GCA_032191745.1. Lineage (NCBI taxonomy): Eukaryota > Viridiplantae > Streptophyta > Pinopsida > Pinales > Pinaceae > Picea > Picea mariana. The sequence goes on from JASDQU011400679.1 coordinate 16,552, forward strand.
TGGCGAGGAGGCTAGGAGCCATCCATCTGAGGAGGACATGTGGCAGAGATCGGTGATCTTGCAAACTCGGGAGTTCACAGGTTGAAACCTCAAGTATTGGGTACTCTAAGTCACAAAGCGGCGAAGTAGCGAGAGGATAGGAGCCGTCCATATGAGGAGGACAGGTGGCAGAGATCGAGAGATCTCACGAACTCAAAAGTTCGCAGGGTAAAGGCCCAAGCGTTGGGTGTTCCAAGTCATGAAGATGTGAGGGGCGAGAAGGAGGACAACCGTTGTATCCGGATCGTCGGAGGACCGTCAGATCTACACATGGGATCGTGTATCGGAGCCTCGCGAGAAAATACTCGAGAGTTTGGCTACAAGGATCATGAGATTGCGAGAGGTGATATCCCGACAGCTGGAGAGCACTGTGGACCATAGCGAAGCGTGAGTGGAATACAGGTGGCACGAAGCCCTCGAAATCCTGCCGCGAGAAGTCCCGAAGTATTGGTGTTAGGGTTCCTGAGTCGTGAAGTGCCGAGAGAAAGGTTCGTGTGGACACGTGGTAGAGCATAAGGTGGGACCACGTGGTCGACGGGTAGACACGCGCTACCTAGAGAGAGAGCCAGCATTCCATCAAATTCTCGCATCTCAGGGATTCGCAGAATAGAAGGGTGAAAGCTCGATGGTTCAACCTGCGAGTTGGTGAGGTTGCGAGGTTGTGAGTAGTGAAATCCATCGAGGAAGGAGTCAACTTAGTGTTGACTTATCACATCTCAAAGGATCACAATGGGAGGCACAAGAGTTCGCCTCACAAACTCACGAAGGTGCGAGTTGCGAGAGGTGCTAACCTTTAAGCCTAGCCCATGGTTGCATATGGTAAGGGCGCTAATAGGAAAAGAGCTATTCTCGTATCGCCAGATTGGGTATCGCAAGATTAGAAAGGAAGAGTTGGAGGTTTTGAGTCATGAACTTGCGAGATAGCGAGATTTAGTTGATTTCCCGGTGGTAAAGGGGAGACCTCGGGGAAAGATTGTTGTGGGTGCAGATTTCCCGATAGGGAAATAGAAGAACCTTCGAGTTCTTCGGGCTGAGAAGAAGAAGGTCTTGTGAGAGTGGACGTGCCCGTGGTTGGCACGCCTGCGTCAATCACCCTAAAAAACGGGGGTGTGGTCAGGCGAGGATTGCATCGGCATGACTGTCGTTTCAATCAAAGGAGAAATAGAGTGTGGGGAAACCACCGATGCCTCACAACCCAAAGGGTCCCTAGGTGAGAACCACACTTCTGGTATCCCAATAGTCATAGGACACAAATGAGTAAGGTGATTTCCTTCGCAAGTACTACAAAGGAATTTGGGCTTACGTATGACATGTTTAGTCTTTTCAATCGTATGAATGCCCCCAACATCATTTACAATGGATGGTGACATTCTCTCATCATCATTGGCAGAGGTTGGAGGTTCACCTCCCACATGATGTATAGAGGTTGGAGATGTGATATCGATATGACTCATGGCGACTAGGGTGATGCCCCCAACATGACTAGCAGCAACTGGTTGCAGTTCTTCAACATGACTTGCAGAGGTCATCGACCAGTCTCCAACATGACTATCATTGGTTGGTGATGGNGACTGGCAGTGAATGAACTAGTGACGGTGGTGATTTGTGGCATTTGAGACCAAGGTCTCAGGAAAGATTGGTTTTGAGACATTGCAGGCCAGGAAGGGTCCTGGTTTACACCCTGTACTTGTCCGAAAAGGTAGTATCCTTCACCTAATTGATCCATAGAGGTTTATATAGGCATCATCACTGAATCATATGTCTGTGATGAGTCAAAATTATGATAAGGATAATTTGAGTGAGGATATATGTTTCCTTCATGAAGGGGTTTTGTGAACAGGGTATCCCGAACCATAAAACTAATTCTCCCCAGATGAAAGACCCGATGATATATGTGTACCTTCCATGGGAAAAGTGTTCGTAGGAATTGGCATGGTGGATGAAGGATACACAAATGGGGTGTAATAAGTAGGATAGCCACCCATTTGAGTATTGGCTCCTTAAAAAACATGGATAGGACTCGATCTGTAAGAGGGGAGGTTCCAACCTTCCATAGTGAGAGTTGGTAGAGAGACATGAATCCTATCAAATGAAGACATCGACAGTGGGGCCATGGTGCCCCCAAATCCAAAAATAGTATTCACATAAGTGGGCTAGACAGAGGATGGAAAGGGTGAAGGCATGTTTGGTATATCAATAGGAAAATGATTAGAGACCCAAGGCATGGACCGAGTGTCATAATTTTTCATACCATTATGAAAAGTGGATGGATTCATCCCCATGAAATGAGTGAACATCATGGGGGGGGGGTGTAGTGGTAAAGGAGGGAGTTACAAGAACTCCACTATCCATGATAATGAAAACTCAAAGCACGGTATAAAATCTTAAAGTTCTACTAATAATCAAAGAGTAGACCGAAAATAATCAAATGACCAATATGCACACAAACAAAATAAAGCATTTGAAAGGGATCTACCACTCTAAAGTGGGTGTGCATCTCCCAAGAGTGGCCTGAGACTCCACTGCTAAAGATTGGAGGAAACATAATCAGTTATAGGGGTACTCGTGGGCTTAACAACCAGTTGGTCAGATCCCCCTAGAAAGGTAATTCTTCATAAAGGTTGTGTGTTGTCTGATCCTTATCTAACCCAGGGTACATACAGAATAACCACTGCAAGTAACCTATGTGGTACCTAAATCAAGAAACTAAGAAACCACGGTATAACCAATGCATAGAAAAATAGTCGTAAGTCAGTTCCATCATATGGGTAGGGTAGCAAAGCCCGAAACCTTGAAAATACCTCCTCTCGTAGAGGTAAGGGCACTAGCAAGATCCGCATATACGAATAGATACCCAGAAATATATATGATGCTAAGAAGGTATCAGGGGATATCCTTTCAACCAACCTCATGCAACCTCATGCTTAACTCCGGTGTAAGTGTAGCCTCCTCATATTACTGATTATACTATGGAATTCTCCACTCTGTTAGTCAGACACATATGTTGATTTAATAACCTTGGAGAAGTTTACTCATGAAATCCTATTCCAAGGCTCTAAATCATAAGCTAGTTTGTGCACCCTAGAAAATAAAATCGTTATCAATCAATTTTAAATTATAGCATTAATTTTAATGGCCTTGCTTACTCAAAAGGTGTGGTTGTGAATCTAGTGATTTTATGAATCAAGAAGTAAGATAAATGAATATGAATACAATGCAAAGTCCTAACTTCAATTTCCAATAAATGGCATTCTTTTCAAAAATGCAATTTTCAGTTAAATTATACAATTCTAAATAAAATGCAATCTTTCTTTACATGCACTAAGATAAATGACAAATACTCAAGAGATCAAAATTCCAATTAATGTAAAATACCTAATATTTTTTTATTTTCAATATAATAAAATGAAAATGCAAGGACTGAACAACAACTTGATATATAAAGACTCTACTTTGTATAGACAGAGACAACCCAAGTAGGATATCAAGTAGTAAAACAATCATCCCAAGGTGCAAGAACAATCAAAATGAAAAAAATGATGAGAAAGGCACCGCCCAAAAATTCAACCAAAGACATGTTTCCTGTCATTCCACAGACACTTGGCAGTCACCAAAGAGACCCAAGAAGACTCAACAATCATCAAAACCTACCCAACAACCACCAAGCCCAACAATCAAGAAACAAAATTTGATGTACACAATCATTCAAGAGAATAGCACATATGTACACATCTTGCAGAAGTACAACATGTGTATGTACATGACTGTCAAGCCAAAACCAACGTATATGTATCCAAACGCAACTAGGATAAGGAGAAGGATAAGAAACTCACACTCAGATTGAACAGAGGTTGTCAAGCAATCATACGACAATAAACACAATATGAATGAGAGAAATCTAAGGAGAAAAACACTCCAAACCCAAAGAAGATTATATCCCCAATATGGTTGCCAATTCTGTTATGAGGAAAATCTCTCTATGGATAGGGGTAAACCACAACACACGGAAATGACCGCAAAAATCAACTATATTCTCAAGTATGCTATATAAACAAATATGTTATAAAGACAAGATAAAAGGCATACCTTGTCCACATGTTCGATGAAGTCCACCGTTGAGCACTTGACACAAAGTAATTTACCTACAACTAGTCCTAAACAACCAAGCAATGCAAGCATATGGTGAAAATAGATAATGTTAGCACATTCAATAACATAATAGATCAAAATTCATAACAAATATGCCCATGGAATAATAATTCAAATATTTTCAAGATATTAATTGGAAGAGAAAAGAGTATTTCCACTAAGATATAATTAGCAGAAGTGAATGAGTTACAAACTTCCATGTCGGCATGGTTTGGAAATGAGAAACTAAGTTTCGTCCAACTAAGCCTCCTCCACTTCAGTCCTCCACCAAAGGAAAGCTCATATAAGAGAGACAATGAAGTTCTCAATCAATAAGGGAAGAGTTTGGGGGTTGAACAATGTGTTCAGACTTAAAGGACAAAGGGATGCAGACTCAATGTGAAGTGAACAATTTTTCTAGAGTAACTTTTCTCTCAAAGGTGAATTCTTTCTCTTCTTTTTCATCGCTTGGATTTGGCCCATTTATATCCTTCAAGTGGAACTGAAGGGTCAAATCAAAATGTTTTTAGTATATGTAAGGCCAAGGATCATTGATCTCGTGACGTAACATGGAAACCCGACACCATTTTTTAATTTTGGGCACATTTCTCTATGTACGTGGGTTATAGTGGTGCAACCTGCGTATACTCGTGTTGTAATATATGAAGGACACGCATATGTGGAAAAATAATGTTTTTAGCTATGGGATTTGCAAAAAGGGACTTCAAGTTTTCATAGGGAAATGGAAAAAGGTCTTATGTAAAAGATTGCATAGGGTGAGGAAAATATTGCTATAACAACAGTGGTGATGGATCCTCTATCCCCTTCCCTTTGCATTGGTCCTCTTCTTCTTCCTCTTCCTCCTCATAGATGTTGTAGACTTTCAGTTTTGGTTGAGTTGATGAATCTATCCTTGTGGTTGGAGTCTTCCATTCATCATCCCAATCGTTTATGATGTTTCCCATCAGAGGCTTTTGTCAGTATGTATTGTGTTGGTAGCCACCATTTGTCTGGGTATTTCTTCGCCTCAACATACATGTGGTGGTGCCCTACCGTAAAATGTGTGACTACCTTGTCTGCCTCGACCAACTAAGGTAGTATGCATGGGGTCCTCTCTATGCTATCTCTAATACTTTCCTTGTAGACATAGAATGGGACATTAGTTTCCATCTGGCGCGCCTTATGTGTAGTTTACCATATGTTTTGATAGCATGCGACTAAGCAAGGATTATCCTTGAGGCCCAAAAAATTACTATCATCTAGCTCTCTCCAAGATAATAGTGCAATTAGGATCAATAGCCAAGAGTAGTGGAATTATGTCCCCTTTTCATGCACTTCCTCGGAGTCAATCAAGAAATGGATCAACAAAAATGATTCCTAGTTCATATAGACACCCTCAACACACCATTCGAGAGCCTCTATAACCATTGTTGGGACCTAATATTTCCTACATTTCCTCAATATTTTATAGGATAAGTCTTGTGTTGAAAACCTTACTATCGAGTCACATATGATAGTGAATTCCAGACCGCACTGTCCATGGAATGTATGAAAGTTTTCTTTCATTCTCTCAGCAAGATCTTTCTCATTCTTCATATAAGAAAAAAGGATGCAAGGTCTTGTCCCTACAAGGGAAGACCTGTAATATGCACTATCAAATTAGTATCAATAGATACTATCCTATCAATCCATAGGTATCATCCATGCACACAACTTAACATCATTTTCACACATGTGTTGATCTCCTGGCTTCGTACAAAATGTTGTATGTCAAACAGGCTTAGAAGGCCTCCTTTATGCAACGCCCTAGACCACACCTATGGTTCTATGACGATCATGTGGGTCTCAAAACTAATGAATTTCATTAAAAAATAACCGGGTATGAGATCTACAAACTTCTTTTCATTAGTAATATCATGTTCAACATATTTCAGAGATGGTATAATACCTAACATATCCCCTTCTACTATGAATCCATTTGGAATTGGTGGCCCAAATAATTGATACCTTGCTACCTATTGTAAGTGGACGTGTTTCACTGATGGATTTTTCGATGGGATATAATCCCTAGGAAATCGTTTGACTAAGGATGATGCCTCTCATGTTTATTATACTACCAACAACATTGCAGGATGGTTGCACAGTTTCTTTCGTACTGAGGTTGATGTTCCTACTTCCTTAGGTGCCTTCTTCTGTGACGCTAGTTTCAACTTCTACCTGGTTTTAAAACTCTGTTTATGAAATTAACTCTGTAACTTTGAATTTTTGGTTATGCAATATTCTTATTCTCTAAATGTAATATTCAACGAACAATAGTATTCCCTCATTATCCCTTTCCATGATTTTATTCTTTATTTTCAATTGTAATTTCCTTTCACACCTAAACTCTTCATTGAATCCACTAATGTTTGTCATTCATTAGTTTCTTTTTTTTCTTCATCATTCTATATCTTTGGTGAATTCTTTGTTCGATTCAAAAATTGGTGAATATCTCCTGCATTTAATGGTACACGAGACCACTACTTTTTTGTCATGATATCTCTTTATTATACATCCCATCATGGAATTTGTTAAATGCGTCTAGCTGTCATTTTCACAGTCTCGTTTCTCTGGGAGATCTCTTCCTTCTGCTCCATCTTATTTCTTTCATCTATGTTTCGTAATTTTCTCTTATCTGTGACAATTTACTACTTTTCTTCTTTATGCATAAGCAAAACTTATTTTCCTTCTCAAATTTCGACCTCTTCGCTTGACTTGTTTCTTTCTTTTTCCTGTTTTACCTACCTTTTCTATCTTTTTCTGTATTTTTCGTCCTATAGTACACAATGATACAATTTTAACCTCCACATCTCTTCTAGCTCATCGAAGGATGACCACCCATATACAATTTCAACCAGATCCCATTCACTAATACTTCCATGACTTTCCCATCAAACTTCTCTAATTGAACAACATCTGCATCAGTCACATATCTGATCATGTATGGTCCTATCTAATGTGTAATGAAATTCCTTTGGTGTCATAAGAACTTGTTGTTGTAAAGAAGTTCTAGATATCCTATATGGAACTTCTTCTACTTGATGTGTCTATCATGCCATGACTTTTCTCATGATTTATGTACTTGTTGATGGAATCATGTGATAAACCAATCATCCTCTAGTATTAGTAATTGTGCTAGTCTTTATTTTACTGTGCCAGAATCTGTAAGGTCTGTCATCACAACAATCTGCAAAATTGGTACAGGAAACTCCATGGGCATGGTTTCATCTTGACAAAATATTAATTTAAAGGGTGTATTTCCTTTTAAATTCTTTCATGTAGTTATGTAAGCCCAGAGTACTGTAGGGATCCTTAAATCCCAATCATCTCACCATACGTTGCACACCTTGGTCAATGAATTCTCTAGTATCTTGTTGAAGGCCTCCATAGTTGCATTTGCTTGTGGGTGATATGGAGTGCTCTTTTGATGATGTACCTGGAACTGTTATGTTAGTCCTACAATTGTATTATTCAAAAAGTGAATCCCCTTGTCGCTCATGAGTATTTCATAACACCCAAATCTTTTAACTATTTTCTCAAATAAGAACTGTACAAATATCTTTGCAGTACAATCTGTAACTGGTTCTTCTTCTACCCATCTAGTAAAGTAGTATGTCACAATAAATATTATGTATCTGTCTCATGTTCTTCTCGTTGGTGGGTTAATAGGTTGGGAAAAATCCACTTCCCATTTGTCAAATTCCTAGAAGGTAAATTACGGATTCAGGGGCATCTCATCCCTTCATTATGGTCTACCTACTCTTTGAAAAACATCAGATCTCTGGAAATATTCCTTCGCATCCTTATGGAGGGTAGTCCACCATAGCCCTACACACAAGATCTTTTGTGCTGTCACCTTTCCTGTTTAATGTCCTCCTGCAATTCCATCATGTGCCTCTGCTAATATCATGGGTTTTTCACGTTCAAACACACATCGTCGCAGTATCCCATCCATGCCTAACTTCCATAAGTTTCCTCTGTAACCATTTGTAGATTCTCCCCCCCAACAATAGCTTGTTCGCTATATATCTGAGGGAAGAATGGTTTTTATACATATTGAAGTGGGATCCCAAAATAATGTCTAAACTTGTGTAAGGAATACACCATTTCCAAGCCTTCCCTTTGTATCGTCGTGTAATTTTTCTCAGCAATCGACAACTTCATGTTGGTAAAAGCAATTGGATGATCTAATTTTCCTTCCTCATACTTGGATAATATTGCACTAATCACTATCGATGATGCATCCACATGGACATGAAAATATTTCTACCAATCTAGGAATACCAGAATGGGTGCAGTTATTAAATTTTGTTTCAATACATCCAGACCCTTATAACAATATTTTTTCCACTGAAACTCAGATTCTTTCTTCAATAAATTCTCCATTGGGGTTGCAATCTGTGCATATCCTTTAATACATTTGTGGTCGTAACCTGTATGGCACAACATTGTTCTCAACTGTCACACTGATTCAAGTGGTTGGAAATTAAAAATTATCATTATCTTGGCCTAATCAACTAAGAAACCTTGAATTCATACCACATGACCTAGCAGTGTCCCAAACCATAGGTAGAAAGTACATTTCTTCAAGTTTAATGAAATATGATATTTTCCACATATGTCAAGTATCAACCTTAGAGTTTCTATGTGATCTTTCAATAGTCTAAAGACAGTCCAATCATCTAGGTACACTTCAAGAAACTGATGAATAAACTCCTTAAAGGCTATGATAACCACTCTAGAAAACGTAGTAGGTGCATTCTTTAATCCAACCAACATCTCTGTGTACTGGTAGCTTCCCCATTCTATCAAAAATGTCATCTTATGTTGATATTTTAGCATTATATTTATCTTATGGTATCCTAAAAATCCATTGGTGAATGAATAGGCCTCCTCTTCTCCTACGTTTTCCAATACTTCATCCGTAAAGGGGGTTGGGAATGGGTCATGTAATCATCCACCATTCAAATTTTTTAAGTCTACACAAATTCTAATACCCCCTTCCTTCTTGTCTTGAACAACCATCGTACTCATCCATTCATATTCAGTGAAGTTTTCAATTATACCAACTTCTATCATCCTATCCAATTTTTATTTCACTCTTTCATATACATTGGATTTAATTTTTAAGGTCTTTGTATTACTATCTTAGAATCTATTTTCAAGGGGATGTTCTTCTCGCCCAATTCTCCAACTATCCCCTTCATCTCTAAAAAGGTGGTTGGAAAAATATCTTGGTACTCACACAATAGGTCAACGATATTTTCCATGTTCTCCTCATTCAATTAATCCCCAATGTTTTCAAACATAGGCTTCTCATCCATGCCAATTTTCACTTTTTGCACTCTTAAGGGATTTGCATATGCGTCATATTAGAGTTTTGTCCCTACTACATCTTTCTCTCCTTCAATTTATGATACATGTACATTTCTTGGGTCTTCTTCTTATTTGTCATCCTCAATAATTTTATAACGTTTCAACAATTCATGACTTGTCGTAGACTCTCTTTGTGCACTACAAGTAGGTACTATTCCCACTTGTCCTTCTTCTATAAAAAAAATTCCTCTAATGACTTGCAAGAGTGTATCAACTAAAGGTGACTTGGATTCAAAGTTAAATTTTACCCTAAAGTTATGGATGAGGTCCTCCGAGTTCGTCTTTCCTCTGCACACCTCTAGATCTAATTACTAGTTCCTCAGAACTGTCTCCAGCATATGTATGAACTTGTGCATCTATTCCTTATTTGACTCTTGCATCCAAGTTTAAATACATCATGTCACATGGTTTTTCAGATAACTCATTCCTGTTTACTTGGGAATATTATTCTCTATTCCAAACCTGATCTGCATCAATATTTTGCAATGTTTCCAATCCTTTATCCCTTCCTTGTGGTTTTCCTACCATATCACTAGGGTTTCTCTTAGTGAAACATCTATTGATAATAAACTTTGATGTTCATGTATCTTCAAATCGAATTCATTGAAAAAACAATTACCTCCATTAACCCTTTGAAGTTTGGTGCATCTCATACCTCAATACCGATCCAGTGTAATTAACAATTAATGCACAAACACCTTCTGGTCGATACTTCATGCAACTGGTGTTTCCATTATTCAAGTCCTTCCTCTAAGTCTGATGTGAAAGAGCTTATGCTTCTACAACTAAGTGCACCATCCACACTGGGGTTGAAAAAATCATCCATGCATGTTGTCATGTTATATAAGTTATCAATTTCCCTTCTTGCAGGCTCCACATATCTTATTTCCTCCATAGGATCTAATTGCATGGTGACCTTTAAGACTCCTTGTTCAAAAATAATTTCTCCTTTCTTCAGGTTGGTGATCGCTTGATTATCGAAGGCCCAATCCAATCCAAACAAAGTTGGGTATGGTTGACTGCTATCCACAATCTTGATGACTTCAAATTCAATTACACAGTGCATTCCATCTATGTTCATAAGTACTCTTACTAATATCCTGATCGGTATTATCTTACGTTGGTTCACTAACCACAACTAGACAGTCGGCCAATGTATATTGGGTTTCCCCATCATCACCCATGTATGTCTTGGAAGAACTCATATGAACTTAAGATGAAATTATCCATGTCATATTCTCCTATATGCACACTTAATACAAACTCTCCATTTTTCCTCTTCTTGCACAAGACTTGGTTTACTGCTTTATGTGTAGTAGGTACTTCTATGTATTATGTACACTAATCAATCATCCTATACACTGCATTAAGTGATGTTTCCTCCCACATCAATTCTAAACAATTTTCGAGAAAGTCTATCAAAGTGTTTACCTTCTCGATTGGCCTATATGGAATAATGCAATCATAAACCGATGACATATTGTACATTGGTGGTGTTCTTTATTTTGAAGCTATCCAATTTGGTCCTAGTATCTCCTTCCTTTCTCATTGATAAGTTTCCATTTATTTATGTGAATTGAATGTTGGAATCATATTCTTTTCTTATTCATTGTTCTACTCCATTTTCTTTCTCTATCGCATCTGGTCATGTTCTCATTCCACTATGCATAATAGTTGCTACTCTTGGTTGATCCCTGAGTTCTTCAACGACTATGATTTGTAGGTTTTGGTTTTGATTTTGAGGCTGGGTTTGATGTTGGTTCTCATTCCCTCTCTCCTACCACTTTGCTATCAATTGAGGACATTCTTCTATCGCATGATCCAGGTTTCTGCAATATGTGTATGTCATGCAAGGATTTGGGAAATATCTTACTAAATGTCCTGGTTGACTACAATTGTAACAAATTATTGATCCTCTTCCTCCTGGACCAAATCCTCCACGTTCGCGGCCTCTGTTGAAACCTCCACATCCACCATGATTAAATCCTCTTGGAGTGTTATATTTTTCAATTCCTCCTTCTACTGTGACATTTTCCTCTTGAACTCTATACACATCTGAAGCGCTCTCTCTCATCAATTCGAATGCGCGAAGTTTTTCCTCATCGTGTCCTACCTATTTTCAAAAATTACAGAATAAATTTATTGGGGTAATTTGATATTTCTATAGTAAGGGACAAGAAATCAGATGATTTCCCCATGCCTTACATATCTTGTAGTACCCTACTCCTCATGCAAATGGGTTTGCTGGTCTCGTGGCCATATATTGCACGAAGGTTGGACACTCTTCCTTTCTATGTTCTTTTGTCTTACATGTTATACACCAAACATGTTAATGCTTCTCCTTCTCCTTTGTTATCTCTAATAATTGAATTCTTAGCACAACCAATGATGACTCTACCTCCACCATATCCTATAAGAAATGCTTTCATTTTCATCGTGATTTCCAGAGATTTTGGCTGCGACATGACCTTTTTCTATGTTAAAAGACATTTAATGTGTGCAAATAGGCCTAATATAAACCATTCTCTATGTTTATTGTCAGGAATATGAATATTTAACCTACCCACTACATCTTTAAATATCTGGTCATAGTTCCATATTGTCTCATTCCACACTTGCTTAGTTTCCTTTAGTTCTTTAATATATTGAGATTCATATTTTGACTTTCTAAATTCCTTTAGCAACACTTGTATGATTTCTAAAAAGTTTATTGATTGTCCCGCTGGTGTAGTTTTCTGAAACTGCATACACCATAGTAGTGCATAGCCTCTGAACGTCATGGCCAGCTGTGAAATTTAGGTCACCTTGTCCTGGAAATTCTTCTCAGTCCATATTGTGCTGCATAAAAAAAGGTGTTGCTCAGGGTACTCCAACCATGTTCCCTGAAACTCAAGGATTCTTAACGTATGATCTCACCCTTCCATTTTATTAGGTGTTGTACTTACCCTTGGTGATGTTGACTGATTCTGGTTTGTTGTGTTTCTCCTACTATTCTGAATATTACTATGAGTTCCTCCACTTATTAAAATTTCTCTTAAACAAGTCGCAGTTCCTTCTTCAATCCTTAATGACCTACATGGGTTTATCAGTTCGATGTAGATTCTGATCTGAGATGGAATTCCTTTTGTTGGGAAGTATTGATGATCTCTTTATTTCCTTTTCCTTTCTCCAACAGGTGTGATATGAAGCTTTGCACAGGGGTTACTATCCTTGAATTCTCTACGTTTCTCTCCTTTTCTAGCCATAGTCTCCCTCTTACTGTATCTAAACCATTTCCCATAGCACATTAATCCAATATATCCTTCTGAGTTGATATTCTCTCTCGATATCCTCATCCTATCCACTCTGTATTCATCCTTTCCATTCTCATACCAAACTTTGGTCATCCCCTAGTTCCCCTATGTGGGTGATGGTGCTTAGCTATCTAAATCTATCTTCAAGACATTCTTGTCAAAAATTAATATCTTTATCCAAGTAGATAATTAGTTTAGATATATTTCATGTAGACCCTTGAAGAATTCCCTCTCTGCAACACTATGATATTGGGTACTATATATTGAAAACTCTGTAATATAACCCCCCAATATACTACTCAACCAAAAATCTATTGCATGAGAAACCTTATTACTTACCGTATTGATTTGTTTGATCATTTTAGGATTTTAGTTTCTCTGGGATTCAATTCTATATCTCCCATCGTTCTCCACTATCCTTCCTAACTGTTTAGTTAAAATAATTGAAAAATCACAAAAGAAAATTTCATGCAGATTTGTGAAAACATACCTTTGTAACCATTGTTTTTCATTGATCCTAGGTTTTCTATTATGTTCTCTAGAAAAGCTTCACTGCTTCCTTTCTATCCATTCTTCAATTTCAGCTCTATTTGGTCCCCAAAAAATTCCCCTCAATTACAATTCCAGGTCCTGGAAACAAAACCATTTATTGGTGTACAGGGGCAGAATCGAAGTTAATCATTCAAATACAAACAAAACCCTTATATACCATCCATTTTGGAATCACCTGCAGAGAAGGTGAAGTATCACCTGAGGTATCTATCTAGAGGGGCTTCAAGAACCAAGGTTTTGCAGTGATGAGGGGAAGTGAGGCATCATTCATGTCCTTTACTCATGTGCACGGTTATCATAGTTGAATAGTTACTTTATCATTAAACATAATCTAGTTGTGATATCATATGTGATCCATACATTCATCACAAACCAAAAAACATCATAAATTGCAAACACATCATAGCACATAGATTTACATGGTTCACCCAACTTGGGCTATGTCCATAGTGACTGGCTTCTTACATTATTCATTAATAGATTTCTTGCAACTATTCACTGTGTTACAACTTATGAAACAGTAAATTCATCCCAAACCTTCCTATCCATTCTACCACAGTATGATTTCACTCCTCATTCATACCTAATATTTCTTCCTCTACTCAACTTCCTAACCTAAAAAGCACTATGAACTTACACACATGCACACACACCATATCTCTATCTAACTATATCCTCCCAAAGAATCATTTTACATATTTATACATTAAAAAAGGGCTAATCCCATTACAAAAGTGGTCAAAGTGTCCCCCAAAAACCCGTTAAAAAAGTGGACAAATTGGCCCCAGAAACCAATGGTCTATAGCCAATTTCTACCTTTTTCGCACTACTCTGTTGTGCATCCTTTTGTCATTATCTCTAACTCCTTGAAGTTAGCTCTCGTTGTGCACTCTATTCAATCTCTTGATTTCCTTTTACCCTCTGAATTATTTTTGGTGCAAATCCAAAAACTTATCCAAAATTCCTCTCCAACACCATGCATGGGGCCCAAGGCCACCACATAAGTTGTGCATAAGAAATATTCATAGTCACAGGAAGATATCATGACAATTTAAAGGTTTAATGCACCATGTATAAATATGTAGGAACAATCTAGTTTTTGATGCACCATGTATGGATATGTACATGTAATCCATGTTCTAGAGAATGAATCCAAGTTCTTAGGCTATAACATTTTTCTACAAGGTCGATGGGAAATGAAAATCGTTGAAAGCCACCACACAAGCCTTGCTTAAGGTAAATATTTTTTATGAGCAATATATCATACCATTTTAATTTTTATTCCATTATAGATGGGCATTGAAGCCTAATGTATTATCATGGTCAAAAGGAAGAGACTTAGAACATAACAATTTACTCTAGAGTTCATGGGCCATGTGTAAGGTCTTAGTCCATGTATGGGGAACAATGTTCTCACATATGCGATATGGTGGACATTTCATGATTTGAGATACCATATATATTCATAGGGAATGGTTTTGGTTCAAATGTTAGGGTCAAAGGAATTAGAATTTCATCTAGGGATCATGGTTCATGAATGATTCCCTAGAAAACTAGACAACTAATGCATAAATAATATTTATTCTATGAGTGACATATGTGTGAAAATTATAAGATATGCATGGCAGGCGTCATCCCTGGGGCATAATTCATAGTCTAAAATGAAACACTAGGTTCCTAGACCATAAAAGTTTCATTTGATGGTCACTAACCATGTATTCCACACTAATCCATCACACATGCCCTTAATAATAAATATATAGCCTATGCGTGGAATATGGTTTCCCTTTAGAGGTTTTATTCACAAATAATGGGTCATTTGGACCATCACATGGTCCAATGCCAAATCCAATGTGTCATTCCATAACATTTATCTTTATTTCTCATGGGCCAAACATGAAATTTGATGAACCACACATATGCATGCTCTGTGTAGGAAATATTTGGCATATTCTATGGTAGCCATTTGAATGTTTAGTGCACCATGCATGGTTCACATGGATGAATATATGGTATAGGGTAAAGTGTGGGAGTCTTAGGTTGTAATATTTTATTTTAATTTTGACGAAATAGGTATGGGGTCCAACATAATTATAGGTTACCTATAAAGTAAATTTGGACTATAGGTGGGATATGGTGGATAGTTCAATATTTGCAATATCATGGATGGTTCCTACGGCCTAAAACATTGTTTAAGGTTATAGGACACAATTTACTTGGAATTCCAATTGCATCTAGGGATCATAGGTGACATGAGGTTCCCTATAACACCAAACAACCAATGCATAGAGGATATCTATCCAAAAAGTGAGATATCATCATCATATCAAGTATTTATACACATGATATTGTCATCTAATCCAATGCTATAATCCAAGGATGAAATTTAGAATATTAGGCCATAACACTATCCTTTTAGAATCACTAGTCATGTGGATGACCTTAATATACCACACATACGCATTGAATAAGAAATATTTATCCTTAGAGAAACATATTGTCACGATTAGAATTTTGGTTCACTATGGTCTCACATTACCTAAACTACAATATAGTACCAAAACTATGGTTACTAGTTTGAGGATTGATAGTAAAATAGGTATGGTCCTTGGGCCTATTATCCCCCACTTTAGGGATAACTAAGGAGATTATGTCTGAAGGCCCACATGTCCTGGACATGGAGGACCAAGATCCATATTGACTTGATCATGGCCTTGGAGGGCCCATATTTTCTTCCTTCAGCACCCCCACTTTGTCAGCAACAACAACATCCATCACCTCCGCTTGGTCTTTTAGAAAAGATGGATCTTGCTCCATGAGGTAATGAATCTAGGTATCATGGTATGCATCACTCTGATCCTAAAAACCTTTGAATATGTGCATTTAGTTCTTTTTGTTTCTAACAGTGGCTTGGATCTTATACTTATCCAATTGACCATGTCTGGGGGGTATGACAATATGTCCTAGTAATCTTGTGCCCATAGGTTTTGAGATGCCACTGGGGGGATTCATGAAGAGTCATCATCCACTCCCATCATTCTTACCATTTTCCATTTTACTCCCACTCATCCATCCCATTACATTGGTTCGGGCATTGGGTTGGCCAATTATTTAAGGGTTTCAACTTACCTTATGGGAAGAAGGGGATAAAGGCCCAGAGGGTAAAAGCATCTAGAAAAAGATAAAATCATTAAAATAGAACCTCAATATGCTTCTCCCAGGGATCCCCGAGAAAGGAGTAAAAATATTTTCAACAATAAAAAAGAGGGACCCATAAAAATAATAAAACAAGATCTAGTCAGATGATAGGGGGTCTCATCACGAGACAACCTATTAGGTCCATCGGAATCTAGTGTTATGACACCACTAGTAGTTGGTTACCATGCCAAGGTAGTGGCTCTTGGTAGCATATATAAGAGAAAGGGGGTATCATCACTGTTATAGAAAGATTTTCCTCACCATTGCTATCTTTCACAGAGGGCCTTTTTTCCATTTCCCTATGCAGACTTATCAACCTCTTTATGATAAATCCAGAGCCAAAAATATATATTTTTCCACATATACGCTCCCTAACTACTTTGCAAGATGTGCATATGCTTGATGCTCCACTATAACTCGTGTATATTGAGATTTGTGCCAAAAAATACAAAATGAGGTTGAGTTTCCATGTCACGATAGAAGATCTCTGATCTTTGGCCTTCTGACTTGGCCCTTCAGCTGCATTTTGGAGGCTATAAGAGCAAAATTTCGCGCTATGAAGAAGGAAGAGAAAGCATTCAACTTTGAGAGAAAAGTTACTCTAGAGAAATTAATTCATATTGAGTCTACATCCATTTGTCCCTCAAGTCTGAACACAGTGCTCATCCCCCAATGTCGTTCATTACAGTCGAGAAGACCTCATTACATATTTTCTATGAGCTTGCCTTTGGTGGAGGATTGAAGTGGTGGAGACCCAGTTCGAAGGAACTTGGTTTCTTGGTTTTGAACCGTGCCGACACGGAAGTCAGTAATGTTGATACTTTTGTTGATCAATTATTAATAGAAATATTCCTTTGTCGTCCTATTGATATATTGCAAATATATGATTATTATCCATGGGCATTTTTGTAATGTTTATTAATGGATTGTGTTATCTGATGTGCTAACTCATTTTATATATTTCCACTATATACTCGCATCGCTTGTTTGTTGAGAACTTCTTGTAGGTGTAAATCTTTGGGTCAAAGTGCTCAATGGTGGAACGATATCAAACAATAGGATCGAGGTAGGCTTAGTCCTCGTATTGCACATTAGATTATATAGCACATGTTTGAATTGAGTTTATTTCTGTATTCATACATGTCTGTTGTGGTTTACCCTTGGCCATAGAGATTTTTTCCCTTGTAATGGAATTGGCGACCATACTGGGGAAAGATCTTCCTTCTAAGGGTTGAAGAATTTCTTCTTCTTACATTGCTCTTTTTCCTTTGTGCTTCTTGTCATATCACAGTTGGGCAGAGCCTATTCACTCTGGGTCTAAGCTTTTCAGCCTTTTACCCTTGCCTAGCCTTGTTTTAAAAGATATACACCCTTTTTTCCCTGACAACCGTGTATACATGCTTATTGTCCCATTGCAAGAGGCGTATATATGCCCTTTTCTCTTGAACAGTCAGGTATACCACTTCCCCTTTCCTTCTTTCTTGGTTTAGTGTCTGTTGGGTAGGTTTTGAGGATCACTGATCCTTCTTAGGTCTCTGTGGTTCCTGTTGATATTATCTGGGATGACAGGAAACCTGTTTGGAGTTGAATTTTTGGGCGGCATCTTTCTCTTGGTTTTTCATTTTTGATTTGTCCTTGGTAGTTGGGATTTCTGCTTAGCTTCTTGGTATTATGCTCAAGTGATTTATTTTATACACAGTAGAAGTTATATATCAAGTCGCTTATCATTCCATGCATTTTCTTTTTAATAAATTGAAAATAATAAAAAAATAGGTATTTTGCATTGGTTGGTATTTTTGTCTTGGAACCTTTATCATTAGCTTAGCATATTTAGCGAAAGATTGCATTTTACTTCTGAGTTGTAGAGTTAAAATTGAATGTTGTAGTGTTTTTATTTAGCATATCATTCACTAAAATGTTAAAGTTAGGCTTTGCATTATATCTATTTTTATTTTCATGCAAAGTCATAACACCATGAGTTTCATTTCCATACCTTTTTGAGTAATCACGGCCAATAAAATTTACGCTTTAAACTAAAATTGGTTAGTAAATATTTTATTGTTTAGGGTACAAAAACTAGCCTAGGATTTAGTGCCTTGGAATAGGATTTTGTGAGTAAACTTCTCCAAGGAAATTAAATCAACATATGTGTCTGAGACAGGGAGTTGAGAAATCCATTGTATAATTGGTAATATCAGGAGGCTTTGCTCACACTGGAGTTAAGAACGAGGTCGTGCGAAGTTTGTTGAAGGGATAACCCCTAGACACTCACCTAGCGTCAGAGAAATTTTTGTGGATTTATTCGTATTTGGGGATCTTGCTAGTATCCATACTTCTATGAGAGGCGACGCTTTCAAGGTTTTGGGCTTTGCTACCCTGCCCATATGGTAATCCAGACTTACGAATGTTCGACTGTGCATCAATTATAAAGTGGTTATTAGTTGTTTGACTTATGTTTCTCATAGGTTACTTGCACGAGTTATTCTTCTTGTATCCTAAGTCAGATAGGCATCAGACAACACACAACCTTTATGGAAGATTACCTCTCTGGGGGGATATGACCGAATGGTTGTTAAGCCTACGAGGGCCCTTATAACTGATTTTGTTACCTCCAAACTTTAACAGGGAGTCTCAGGTCCCTCTTGGACGAGACATACCTTCTTTAGCAAGGCACGCCACTTAGCCACTTTAGCCCATTTGCATGCATATTGGCCATTTGACTTTTGGTATGCTCTTTGACTATTAGTTGACCATAGGATTTTGTGCCGAGTCTTTGTTATTATGGATAGTTTAGTTTCTTTTTCTCCCTCATTTACTACTACCCACCCCATGATGCCTACTCATTTCATGGGGACGGACCCTTCCACTTTTTATAATGGTATGCAAAATTATGGTACTCAGTCAATGCCTTGGGTTTCTAATCATTTTTCTCATGGTATGTCTGATATGTCTTCTCACTTACCATCCTTTGTCTCAACTCCTTATGCGAATACAAGTTTTGGGTCTGGGGGCTTGATGCCTCCTTCTTATCCCTCTCAGTTTGGTGGGAGTCATATCCTTCAAACACCTCTTATGATAAGAGGTTGGAATCTTCCTTCATACGAATCCATTATGCGAGAAGTAAGTGCCCAACTATGAAATCATTCTACTTATTACACTCTGTCCACCTATCCTTCTTCTTCCATGTCACTTCCTATGAACACTATTCCCATGGATGAACTCCATCTGTCCTCTGGTGTTTCATATGGGGGAAGTTATTTTTGTAGTATGGGCAACCCCCCTCATGAAGTTCCTTTATCTGGGAGAAACATATATCCTCACATGATTAACCCTTGTCATGTCATTTTCTCTTCACAAGCTGCTTCCTCAGTGTCGATGCCCTTACAACCATTTATGAATTAGTATGAAGGAGGATAATATCCTATTGGATAGGAATAGAGTGTAAACCAAGATCCTTCTTGGCCTGCAATTTCTCAAAACCAATCTTTCATTGGACCTTGGTCTCAAATTCCACAATTCACTACCTCCACAAGTCTAGTCACTGCATGTCATACTGGAATTATATCACCAACCTCTTCTAGTCATGTTGGAGATTGGTCAAAAACCTCTGTGAGTCATGTTGAAGACCTGCAACCAGCCGCTACAAATCATGCTAGGGGCACAAGTCCAGTCACTACATTTCATACTGGCATTATATCACCAACCTCTACTAGTCAAGTTGGAGATTGGTCGACAACCTCTGTGAGTCATGTTGAATACCTGAAACCAGCCACTGCAATTCATGCAAGGGGCACATGTCTGGTCACTACTAGTCACACTGCACATCCATTAGCAGCCTCTACTAGTCATGTTGGGGATCCATCACCAGCCTCTACTAGTCATGTTGGATATTTTCTACTAGCCTCTACAATTCATGCTGGGAGCATGTCTCCAACCACTGCAAGTCATGCTGGGGGCATTCATATGATTGAGAATCCTAGACGTCTCAAACGTAAGCCTAGATTTCTTTGCAAGACTTGTGAAGGAAGTCACCTTACTCGTTTGTGTTCTGTTACTGCTGGGATACCGGAAGCATGGAGCTCACCTAAGGGCCCGTCGGGTTCTGAGGAATCTACGGTTTCATAGCACTCTGTTCCTTCCTTGGTTGATACAACAGTCATGTTGATGCAATCTTTGACTGACACCACTTTTCCTTTCGGGGTTATTGCATCCTTTGACCTTGTTGTTTCACATCTCGTCAGACCTATGGTCATGTCGATGCAATATTTGACCAACACCTCAACTATGCTCAGGAGTGATGCATCTCTTGACCTTGTTGTCTTGCATCTTACTCAACCAATGATCATGTCGATGCAATATTCAACCAAAAACAATCCTATTTTTTGGGGTGATGCACCTCTTGAGCTTGTTGTCTTGCATCCTATTCAACTAATGGTAGAGGAAGTGGTTGTATTGATGAAATATTCAATCAACCCCACTCTTCTCTTGGAGAGTGAAAAATCTAAGGAAGTGGTCATGCCAATGCAATTTTTGGTCGATCCCACTCTTCTAGTTCTGGTTCTATACCTTCTATGCCATGTCCTTAGCATTTCTAGCACTTCACCTTCTGAACAAGAGAGAGTTTTACTCTTCCCGAGTTCTCTCCCTCCAAGCCCTGACAAGGTTCCCTTTGATTGGGATGGTCTTGTGGGGCATCCAATGCCTTTGCCTATCTCTTTTCCAAGAAGAGACATTATCCGATATAACACAGAGAATATAACCTCCATTATCACTTTTCCCTCCTCGACTTGGAGATATTTGGGTCTTCCTGAGCTTGTGTCGGTTCTTCGTAAGATACCGACATTCCACAGAAGGTCCACATGGGAGCATTCACCTCCCCTGTGAATTTCCACCTAGAATCTCCCAACGAGTCCAATTTAATCCCTTTTACGACTCGTTCAAAAAGAGAAAAGATTGTCGAGCGATTCTTTCCTTTCACGCTCATTAATTTGGAATTGAAAGGTCATGAGTCTTAGTTAAGCTCTATTCCAGCTCATTATTAAAAATTGAAAAGATCACTGAGTGATTTGTCCCTTTCACACTCGTTAAAATTAGATTTGAAAGATCATGAGTCTTAGTTAGGCTCTTTTCTAACTCGCTATCAAAAATGGAAAACATTGTCGAGTGAACTTGTCTTTTTCACACTCGCAAATTGGATTTGAAAAGATGTCTATTTGGCACAAGTTTACCCCTTTTTCACACCAAGTAGAATAAATGATATAAAAAAGGACATTTTTTAGTGTTAAGTTGTTATTGCATCTCATGCCCTTGCTTTCTGTATTGAGCCTTTAGTCGATTCTCGCTTTGCATTATAAACCATTGCCTAAGAAGTTTGCATCCTCAACCAAGCAGAGCATTGTTTATATCCTTCGCAATTTAACACCCTATACCTTGGAGGGAACATCACCCTGAGTGTCCATCTCCCACATGAATTTCCTTGCATTGAGCATAGGTATGTTCCACTGCTGGAACTAGTTTTGCTTACTTGCGACACTCATTCCCTCCTCTGTATCATAGCATTCACTTGTTATGAAAAATAAAGAAAATACGGGCGAGAAGGGAGTACTATATTGTAATTGGCAACAGTCGTGTCACCTTTGAACAAAGCACAAAGTTATTGAGTCCTTGCATCATCATAATTTTGGGTTTAGCATGGCCTTAGGAAGATGATCTCGTTACAAAATTTTCTCTACCGACTGGTTAATATTCCAATCACTATAGAGAACATTATGAATGACTCCTACATCTAGTTGTCACATCATTAAGTCTATGATGTCGGAGTCCACTGTATGTCTCATGCTCTTGTTCAAAGGAAGTCTATCAACCTGTGTTGGCCAGTCCTCAGAAATCTTGACTTTGCATGTCAGCCATACCCTCAGTTTGTCTCAGAATCACATAATACTTTGGTCTTATGATGCACCCTGGCCCTACTCTCATCATTGGTAGGTCACCTTGAACCCAACAATCGACATTTCATCATGGGTCATTGACTGGGTGGTTTCCCTTGTGTTCGATGATAAGACATCTATTCACACTTTGGGATTCATGCAGTGTCTTGGATGCCATTAGCATTATTGGTGGTTTCCTCACCTTTGTCAATAGTTTTCATCATTGGCTATTGTTCAGAGGGTCTTTTTTGTGTATCGCTTTCATTTGGCACACGCGAAGGACACACTGTTTTGTTGGTTCATGAACATGTTCTTCGTCCGATATCCACCAAATCATGAAGCTTCTACTTTGTTCCTCATGCTGACTAATGAGAGATGCCTTAATGCTCTCTTTTCATTGTTTCTCTTTCCATCGACTTCAGCTCATGTATTTTGGATACGAGACCTAGATTTTTATGAGTACCTTGAGGCTTGTAGTCATTAGTGGCAGGCTCTCTCGCCATTGACAGATTGGAATACATCATTGTCTTCTGATCAATGGATCTCTCAATTGTTCAACACCAGCTCCTTTATTCACATTTGTAGAGATGCACTCAGTGCCTTGATACCTACTTTCATCATTGGTAGGTTGTCTCATGTTTGTTAACGATATACCTCAATGACTAGTAATCAAACGATGTCTCATCGTGATCGACCTCAACTCATTTATTCACATGATGTATACTTTCACCATTGTTGGATTGTATTGAAGACTTGAAGACATCACTTTGTGGATGCAACTTTCCTGAGTTGTTTCTTACATTTCATTGGACTAGTACCTATTTGACTTCAGGGATCATGGGAGATTAGATTGTACTCCATGGTATACAGATATCTTCAGATTGATTTTGAGACTAGTTTCACAGGGCCTTATTCGTGAATATGATAGCTATTGGCATGTGACCGCATTTATACTTGCCTACTCATGGCCATGAACACTTGTTGGTATATTTTCCACCTGGATCTGCATTGTATTATTGGCAGCCATGTATGAAAAATTAGTACATAATGTAACGATCAATTGAGTTCATCCAGATGGTTCTCTACCACTCCACTTCTGGGTTATTTATAATGTATTTCGGCCATTGCAAATACTCCTTTGATCTCACACATTAGGGGGCATCCGTTATAGCAAGATTTGCCTCACCATTTCTATCTTTCACATGGGGAATTTTTTCCATTTCCCTATGTAGACTTATCAACCCCTTTTTGATAAATTCAGAGCCAAAAATATATATTTTTCCACATATATTCTCCCTAACTGCTTTGCAAGATGTGTATACGCTTGCTGCTCCACTACAACTCATGTATATCAGGATTTGTGCCAGATATACAAAATGAGGTTGGGTTTCCATGTCAGGATAGAAGATCTCTGATCTTTGGCCTTCCATATACTGGAAACATTTTGACTTGGCCCTTCAGTTGCATTTTGGAGGCTATAAGAGCACAATTTCGAGCTATGGAAAAGGAGGAGAAAGCATTCAACTTTGGGGGGAAATTTACTCTGGAGAAATTACTTCATATTGAGTCTACATCTCTTTGTCCCTCAAGTCTGAACACCGTGTTCAGCCCCCAAACTCTTTCATTATTGTCGAGAAGACCTCATTACCTCTTTGGTATGAGCTTTCCTTTGGTGGAGGATTTAAGTGGTGGAGACCCAGTTGGAAGGAACTTAGTTTCTTGGTTTCGAACCATGCTGACAAAGAAGTCTGTAATGTTGATACTTCTATTGATCAATTATTAATAGAAATACTCCTTTCCCGTCCTATTGATATCTTTAAAATTTATGATTATCATCCATGGGCATGTTTGTAATGTTTATTAATGGATTGTGCTATCTAATGTGCTAACTCATTTTATATATTGCCACTATATACTCCCATCACTTGTTTGTTGAGAACTTCTTGCAGGTTTAAAGCTTTGGGTCAAAGTGCTCAACAGAGGAATGGCATCAAATGATTGGATCAAGACAGGCTTCTTCCTTGTATTGCACATTAGTTTATATAGCACATATTGGAATTGAGTTGATTTCTGCAGTCATACCTGTCTGTTGTGGTTTACCCTTGGCCGTAGAGAGTTTTTACCTTGTAACAATCACAAGACAACATTCTCATTTACGTGAAAGTGCTTGTGGGTAACATTACCACCAATGGTCACCACGCCAGGACAATGTCCCCTGATTAGCTTTTTGAAAGAAAAAACAATAAATAATACATATAAAAGGCATGAATGGGCTTGGAAACATTTGCATCCAAGACAGGTGCAGGTCACCTTCTACAAAGACACCCACAGGTAAGTGATGCTTTTCCCTACTATCACTACACCCCATGCTAGGACATCCCTTATCCATCTCATCCACTAACATGACTTGGATTTTATTTCTCCTAGAAACATCCCACATCTAGTGGACACTATCCTAATAGGCCACCCTGTTCCTTCCTCCAAACTTGCCTTACAGATTTGTATAATGTCTTTGAGAACTTGACTGAGTAAATGGGGCTTTATGCACATGTTTAATAAAATTGATGATTGGATGTGATTGACATTTCTATGATCCCTTTGACTTATGAGCTTATGGAGGGCATATTTGTTGATGTGCAGGATCATACTTGACGAACAGGTACCATTATGGAGAGGTAAATATGGGGAGATGATTAGTTCAGACCTCCATGGGGCTCAGAGCCCACCAAATGGATGTTGAGACCCTAGTAGGGGGCATAGATGGGTCTGAGGGGTTTGCACTAGATAAGAGGAGGACATTCCACAAAGGTAGCCTAATAGAGCCTTACCCAGGGGATTGTGCTCTTTCCACTGGGACGTTGGCCTTGGAAGCCCCATGACATCACCAATGACATCTTATGATGTCATCCAACGATGTGGGAGTTTTGGGAGGTATTTGAGGCATGTTTGGCACATGTGGCAGCTTCTAGAGCCCCAAGGGGGGCTAACGTTTTTCTCTAGGAGACCCACATTGTCCTAGAAAGGGATAATGTCACCCTAAAATGGAATGACATCTTCACTTTTGCTTGATTAGGGCTTTAAATTATGACATTTAATGTAAAACAATATTATTATGTATTTTGGCCTTGTCGGCCTTTTGGTGACCTAAAATTTAATTAAGGTCGTTTCTATTGTATAAATAGAGAGCTAAAACTCACTTATTTTCATCATCTTTCACTCACTCTTTGTGAGGTCTGAAATTTGCGCCATCCTTTAGGATTTTTGGTTGAAATATTGATGCGAACTTGTTGAAGGAGACTTTTCTTGGCTATTTTCTAAATTTTATGTTTGGAAGGCTTACAACTAGGGTTTAGCTAAATAAATGCTTGGTGAATGTAAGTGAATTTCTACAATACTTCTTTATTTGAATGGTTATGGTATCTTTTACTTGCATTTTAATGAAAATTTGTTGGATTAAACCCTAGGGAATAAGCACATGTTGGTGTCCTTGTTTCATGTCCCTACTAAGTTATCTAAGAGCCATTGTATTTGTTGAAGATAAATGTTAGATCCTTTCCATAACATCACTCTACCATTCACTCTTCAAGCTATCTATTTTTACTTTACTCTTTGAGCTAAAGAAGGAGGAAGACACACTAAGTTTTAGGGTCTCTACACCTTAGTGAGTTGTTTTCTACTAGAGTTTGATTGTTGAAGCCTTGCCTTAGCAACACTTCAACCATCATATCTCTCTTGTATTTAGACCAACCATTATCATTTCATCCTTCAACTTTTGCAGCTAGTTTCACTCCATTTTCCCTAATAACGCATTGATCTAAGACCTTGTACTTGAGTTCTTTTGAACACAACCTCCAAATACTCTTGAACAATCATTAACATATTCTAACTCTAGAATAGATTAAATTACTGACCCTAATTTTGTTGTTATCAATTTGAGTTATACTTATACTTTGCAACATTTAACCCCTTGCTTGAGCAAGTTGAAATATTGTCTAGTCGTTGCTTCTAATGAATGTTAGTATTTGACATTGATGATAAATTGTTATTGCTCACTGTGAAGCTTCTGTAGGATTTATTGTGAAGTAAATATATTGTAATCATTGCTATTTCACATCACTGATTTGATTCATCAAAATTGTCTATCAAATGCTTTATATCAGAAAGTCATTGATTATATGAAGTACTAACCAAGAAAGTGATCTTGCACATGTATAGTTTTTCTTGTTGCTTTGTCTCAGGAAGGTACATTTTTGGTTATCATCTGTACTTTTTGTTATCACTTTCTTTATTGGTTGTTTAGTCATATTTT
Source organism: Picea mariana (assembly GCA_032191745.1). Lineage (NCBI taxonomy): Eukaryota > Viridiplantae > Streptophyta > Pinopsida > Pinales > Pinaceae > Picea > Picea mariana. Next base: position 43,413 of record JASDQU011400679.1, read on the forward strand.
CTGATCAGTGGTGACTTGTGAGGGGGAAAACTTTAACATATCCATAAGCCTTTTCCTTCTCAAAACCCCAGGTTATTGGGGACGTCTCCCCTGGGCCTACCACCCTAAACAAAAAGAGCTATCCTATTGAGGTGATAGTGGTAGGATATTCTCAGTTTCCCCAGTTTTCCCTTCTTTCACCTTTCCTTTACTTCCAAGTACAAACTACGCGATAACATTTTGGTGCCATTGTCAGGGAACATTGAGTCAATTCTCCTAAAAGATGACACTTTTCAGTAATCCTTTCCTCAAGAGCCTCTATCTTACAATCTTACCCGATGACTCCACTAAGGGTGATTTCCCTTATCTCTTTGATAATTTCAAGTAAATTATTTGGCAACTCCACAAACCACAAGGAGGTACAATAACCCTCCTCAGTCCTTTAGAATAAATCCTCCCTGAAACTCTCGTGTAGTAAAATCACTCTTCGGAGGGAGTCTTCCTTTAAACAGAATGTCTAGCACAAAAACTTAGACCAATGCACCAAACCCAACCAATAACCAAAGAAAATGTTCAACCAGTCTCTTGAAACCACTAAACATGTCAGCTATACAAGGCCACCCTAGGTAAATTCCATCCAAGTATGAGAAGTGGTTTCCTAAATTTATTGGTACTTATGTAATCCGTGCCGAAGAGCATATGAACAATTTTTGGGCCTTTTTTTAGCTTCACCTTGTTATTGATGATGTTGAAGACCTAGTCATGAAATTGTTCTTTGTTATCCTCCTTGATTCTTCAAGGAATTGGTACCACAGTATTTCCTATGGTAGTATTAAATTCATGGACAAAATAAAATAATACTTTCTCAAAAGATGGAGTATCAAAGAATACCACAAAATGCTTCTAACTAGGTTGAATTCCGTTTGGAAACATGATAATGAGACCATTCGAGATCTCCACACTAGGTTTGAAACCTTTTTGCAGAATATCCCTATGAGCCATCATCCAACTGATAATTTCCTCATTTACATCTACACCAAATCTTTCACTGGTCAACTAGGGTATCTCCTCAGGGATAGAAACCCCCAAACA
>JASDQU011400680.1:11260-21773 GCA_032191745.1 Picea mariana
AGAAAGATATCTACCCCTTGCCAAAGATGGAGCACATCTGGCAGAGAGTGACTGATTCATCCAGGATGTCTATGGTGATGGATTCTTTGGATACAATCATATCTATGTGTTTCCTGAAGATAGAGAGAAGACAACTTTCACAACTCCTTGGGGGACATTTATGTATGCTAAAATTACCTTTGGATTGATGAACGTAGGATCAACTTTCTAACAAGCCATGGACATTGCCTTCATCGGAGAAAAGAAAAAACTTGTAGTCGTCTATCTGAATGACATTATAATATTCTCAAAGTCTGATAAAGATCATTGTCATCATTTGAATAAGGTTTTCCCGAAATGCAGAAGGTTCGGTCTCTCCCTGAATCCTAATAAATATTTATTTGCTATGAAAGAGGGAAAATTGTTGGGGTATATGGTGTTAGATGAAGAGGTGAAGATTGATCCAATCCTAGTAGAGGCCATCTAGTCCTTTTCTTTTCCCAGATCTAGGAAAGAGGTTCAGTCTTTCTTGGGTAAAATTAGCTTTCTGAGGAGGTTTGTTTCTAATTTTGTTGAGTTGGCTAAATACATTACAGCGATGCTCAGAAAAGGGAATGAAGTGAAATGGACTGTTGAGTCCATAAATTATTTCAATCAGATCAAGAGGGATTTTACTGAAGCACCTATGCTCATCAGCCCTGATTATTCTAAGGAATTTCTAATATTTTCCTTCACTTCATCTGATACATTAGTTGTTGTCTTGTTACAAAGAAATGCAGAAGGGCTGGAGCAACCTATTTCCTTTTTCAACAGAGCACTGGGGGATGCAGAAATGAGATATGACATCATGGAAAAACAAGCTTATGCTTTAGTGAAATCCATCAAGGCTTTCAGAATCTATATTCTACACTCAAATATTATTGCATACGTCCCCTCGGCCACAGTAAAGGAGATATTGATCCAGCCTAATATAGATGGGAAAAGGAGCAAGTGGATTGCCAGAATTTTAGAGTTTGACCTCGAAATCAAACCCACCAAATTGGTGAAAGACCAAGGTTTAGCCAGGTTACTAGATGAATCAAATTGCAAGGCATTGGAAGTTAATTTCATGAATATAGACTCAGGGAATAAAAAAACTGAGGTTGTTGGTGAATACTCTCATGTCAGCCCCAACTTAGCAGAATGTGCCTGGTACAAAGACATCATATAATTCATGTAGAGGTTGAGGCCTCCTGATGGTTTGGATAAAAAAAAAGGTGAGATCTTTGAAACTCAAGGCGATTAAATATTGTATCATTGATCAGGTTTTGTACTGGAAGGACTCTCTGGGAGTTTTGTTGAGGTGTCTAGACCCACAAGAAGCCCAGAGAGAAGTGACTGATTTTCATAATAGCTCATGTGGGGGGCATCATTTTTGGAATACCACAGCCTATAAGATCCTCAGAGTTGGGTATTTCTGGCCTATCCTTTTCACTGATGTTTATGCAAATATTAGAGCATGTGCCAAGTGTCATAAGTTTGTTGGAAAGAAGCAGCTCAAATCTCTGACTTTGAAACCTATAATGGTTTATGGACCGTTTCAGCAATGGGGTCTTGACTTCGTTGAAGAGATCCACCCAGCCTCAAGTGGACAACATAGGTGGATCTTGACCGCCACTGACTATTTCACCAAATGGATAGACGAAATCCCTACAAGGAGCACTTCCCACAAGGTGATCACAAATTTCCTTGAAGACATCATGTCCAGATTTGGCTATCCAAACAGGATTGTTACAGACAATGCTGCCTCTTTCAGAGTTGAGCCATTAATTAATTTCTGTGAGCAGTATGGGATCACACTAGTCCATTCTACTCCTTACTACCCTCAAGGAAATGGTTTAGCAGAGTCTTATAACAAGAGCACCATAAACATCATCAAGAAGTTGTTAGAAGACAACAAGAAAGCCTAGGATTCGAAGCTAAAATTTTCATTATGGGATGACAAAGTTACAACAAAAAGGTCACTGGGTATTTACCCTTTTCAACTGGTGTATGGGGTTGAGGTTGTTTTTCCTGCTCAGCTAGCTTTTCCTATGGAAAACTTCCTCTAGGAATACCAAGGAGAACCTAACGACATGGCCAGGAGGATACTGCAGTTGGTAGAAGTGCATAAGACTAGGGAGCAGTTGCTTCATAAAGCACAAGACCATCAACAGAAGATAAAGCGAGCCTTTGACAAGAAGATGAGCAAGGAATATTTTTAGCTGGGGGATCTGGTACTCAAGTGGGACACCCCCAAAGAAGACAAAGGCAAGCATGGTAAATTTGAAGCCTTATGGATCGGTCCCTTCAAGATTTATGAGGTATTCTGAACAACACTTATAAATTGAAGAACTTGGAGGACTCCAAAGTTTTGGGTGGCCTTGTCAATGGGCACTTTTTGAAGAATTTTTTTGTTTAAGCCATGATCGACTTCCCACCATTGTAAATACCACTTTCTTTCTTATTTTCATTTTTTTTAATAAGAGACTCCATAACCCAAATCTAAGGCACTCTAACTGTGTGTTCTTGGCAGCTCGCAGGGAGCATGCCATCCCCTATGGAGCCAAATGTTATCACATATAGTTGTCAAGAGTTGTGTGTGTGTTTTGTCAAATACTCAGGCATGTATCCTTGCCCTCTCTTCCTCTCTTTTACAAGCTAGGCCCTAAAAATTTTCCCTTCGACTGTTAAAGTCATTTTTTTTCCCCTTTTTTGTTGAAGGACATGGTTTCCCTTAAGGTCTTGCCTAAAAAAGTCTCGGCTCGAAGCTTTTCTATTTTTCTCTAAATAGGAACACCCATATCCTTTTGTTTTAATCATTCATTATTTTGTTTTCCCAAGCCCCATCCAGTCGTCCAAGACTTTGTTTACACAAGCCGCAGCCACAGGCTCAAGGCACAATACTCAAAGCGGTCTGCTCTAGACTCAAATCAAGCAAAAGGGCAAGTTCTGCTTTCAACGACGGGAATTCCATGTGGATTTCAGATTAGTGGCTCGTGAGCACTCGAAATATTAAAGTTGCATGAAGTATAATGCCGAAGAAAATCCCTAAAGAGAGCATGAGTCGTTGATCTTTAAGGGGATAGGTGGCAGTTGATCCAAGTGTTCGGGGAAACGAGCTTCGGGAGTTTCGAAGTGAGAAGTGCGTAAAACTCCCGAAGAGCTAAAACTTGGACTCCCGAAGCAATTATGGATCATTGATCTCAAAATCAACATAATTCATTGATATTAGCGGTAGTACCTCTGGAATCTCTAAAGAGTCGAAGTCCCGAAATCAAATCTGAGCCATCAAAAGCTGGGGACACATGGGGGGAAGATCCCTCACTTTGGAATTCGACGCTCTGGAAGATTGTGGTAGTCAAGCATTCAAAAGAGTTGAAATTCCAAAGTCCCAAAGTGTCGAAGGCCCGAAGTGGATCTGGACTGACGATCTGCGAGGGGGCACGCATCATTAGATCAAGCATTTCATGGTTTTTTACTTCGGAGGTTTGCGCGAGTTATGCATCAAAAAGTCTCGAAGGGCCGAAGCCAGAAGTGTCAAAGGCCCAAAATGAATCCTGGATTGTCGATCTGCGAGGACCACACGTCATCAGATCCTTAGCTCCAGAGTATTTACTTGAAGGAAGATCCAAGGGACATATGGCATGGATCCGTGAACTCTGGATAAAGGTCTGAAGTGATTCTTGGTCATTCAATTCAAAAGGACATGCATCATTAGATTGCCAAATCTGGGAAAAACCATGGAGGAGGATGAGGTTTGAGATTTTTTTTTCCCAGAGTCTGAAGACCCAAAGTAATTCTCATCGGTCAATCTCAGGGGGGCACACATCATCAAATTCATAGCTCTGGGTGAAAGCATTGAAGGCAGAGGAAGTTTGAGATTTGAAATGTTTGAAGCCTGAATCGTGAAGCAAATCACGGTCGTCGATTTGAGAAGGTGCAGATCCAACCCATTGATCTAAAAGCACCAGAGTTGAGTCGTTGATCAAAGGGCCTCATCATAGATCACAATATTAGTGGTCACGCTCCATTGTAGGGTAGGAGGGCACTCAAACTTTAAAATTTGGAGGGCAGGCCACAATTAGAACCACTTTTTTGGGAAAGGGACACGTGGTGTCTCATTGTGAATTGTGGGGAGGAAAGTGATTTGGTTTCAAACCATTCATGTCCATGCCCGCAATCACAGGATGGCGTAAGGTCATATCCCTAGGTCACATCTGGGAAGGAACCAAAGGGAAAAGGAGCTAGTGCCCGTGCCCTGGAGCACCAAGCACGCAACATCCATCTAGTGTTGATACATGGCACTCATTTCAAGAATTTTTAGACATGCCTCTAGCCTTCTTTCGAAGTGACACATGTCACCTCTCCGTCCGTGACACATCAACATGGTGACGTCGGGCCTCCATGTCAAATCACTCTCCGGGAAATGTTTTTGTTCATCACCAAAGGTAGTGCCACCCCCTCAAGGCATGGTTTTAGCGGACCTCAAAGTTGGCATGTGATTAAGCTCGACAGTGGCATCAAATATAGCAGGTGCACCCAAATTGCAGATGGCGCCCCAATCTACGACCATGGTCTATTGCAGGGATGCAACATGCTCATGCGATAATTTTCTTGAGCGGTCCCGCATTTGAAACCGTGGTAAGGAGAAAATGCTACGTGGTGAAAGGTGATGTATTGTGGGCCCAAAAGCAGTTTGAATCCAAACCACTTTTGACGGACCTGCAATCACGTGCTCATGTAGCATCGAATCCGAGAACAACTCATGGCCGCCTCCTAAACATTAGGTCTCGTTGTGTCCCCGAGGAAAAGTAGTTAATGTAAGGTAGGATTGGCGGTTGAAGCCTCGACTCACCCCATAAATGGAAGGTGTGGAGGATCCAGTCACAAAGACAGAGATGTCACCTCATGGTACCCCTGTGAGCCGATTTTCCTATAGACCCATGTTGATCCGAGCTCACGTATGACAAGAGGATACATGCTCAATATGACAAAAGAAGTCACCGATGAAAATCTTTGATTGTAATGGTTAGGTCACACTCCTAGTAGTTGTGGACTGAGCAGAGTATAAATAGATAGTTTTAATATTTTGTTAAGGTCGCCAACTGGTTGAGAAGATCTCCCTATCTTGTAATATTTTGATGCCAGAGATGTTCTCTGGTGATGTATCGAATTTGAGACTTTCACATTAATAGAAGTCAACCTCTTTTCATCTCTCTGTAAAAAACTGCGCTAAAACACTCGGGCATGGAGGATCTAGACGAGGGTTGTGATGATATTGTAATGTAGTTTTGATTACAATGGTATCGTGACTAGTTTTAGTCAGCTCCCTTGTTGTCTTATTCCCTCTTACGCTAAAAGGCTCAGGTATAGAGGATCCAGTCGAGTTGTCATAGTTGCATTATGATGTAGGTTTGATCATTATGTTGTTGTGACTGTGTTCCTGTGACATATTTCAGTGTCTAAATCTTGAGTTCAAGAATTCTATTGAGCCTAATTTTTTCCTCTCCAAGCTACTTGAAGGTCTGATGCCCAAACCAGTCTTGTTCACTTTTCCTACTAAGTATTCCCTTTGCTCATACTAAAACTCAATTCACTAACTGAAGTTAATGTGGCCCTCACTTCCCTGTGCATTTCTTGTCTATTTATGTATTAAAATCACTCTTTTATTGAGTTTTCTCCATTTTGACCTCCACTCATATAAATCAAACATCCACCAAACACTCTGATGGGTATTGGGCTTATCCTCTCACAATCTGAGGGTGACTCTCAGTGCTAACAGTCTCCATAGTCATTTAACCAAGGAAGTGATGCTCTTTAAACCTAGGACCATTGATGAGGCTTGTGTGTAAGCAAAATATCTAGAGAAAATGAACAAGAAGAAAGGACAACCAAGTGGTTCCAAGAAAAAATAACACCAAGACACTTTCAAGAAGGTAAATAAGAAGTATAAAAGAAGGTATAAGAAGACAACAACCATTGCAAATCAATGCAAGGATCCAAACAACCATTTTAGTTTCAATGGTAATACCTAAGATAAGTGTTGGAATCTACATCCATCATTAAATCCAAAGAGCCACAACATGAATTCCAAGAAGAATAACATGCTAGGTATGGATTCAAGCAACTAGATAGTGAGTGGCTTAAAAGTGGATGAAATATTGTCTGCACTACAATGAAGAAGTAGGTGAACTTGAGTAGCCTTCATCCCAAGTAAGAGAAGGACAATATTAAATTCTTACATATCAATGTCCAAGCCAAGAAGACAAAGGTAAATGCTATATTTGATTCTAGTACACATGCCAACCTCATAGTATATGATTTGGTAAGAAATCTTGGATCGAAATCGCATGACCATCCTTATCCATACCCATTGACATGGGTATATAAGGGTGAAAAGCTTAATTTCACTAAGCATTGTAAGATCAAATTTTATAAGTGTAAGCTATATTGATGAAGTGGAGATAGGTGTAGTACCACTTAATGTGTGTGGTGCAATATTTGGAAACCCATACATACACATGATAGATGTGATATTCATGAGAAGAAAAAACCATTACCACCTATTTAAGGATGGAAAGGCCTTCATCATCAATGAAAAAATCCAAGATCTCTCTAGTAAGTTCTAACCAAGATAAGAAATTTATCAGTTCAAGTAGGAAGTTTATATTGATCTTATTAAGACAAAACCAACAAGGAGATAAATTGATAGTATCTATAGAGAGATGTACTAAAGAGCAGAAACACCGACTGGATGATATTTTTTAGGTGTACAAAGAGGTTTTATAAGATCCTAAATGTTATCACCTAAGAGGGAAGTGGATCATGATATATAATTTCTTCTTGCTTCCCCATCACCAAACATAGGATTGTATAGATACTCCATCTTGGGAGCATATGAAGAGAAGAAATAGTTTCAAAAACTATTAGAGTAGGGAGTAATTCAACAAATCACCTCACCTTGTGGGTAACTTATTATAATACTACCCAATAAGTATGGGCCTTGAAGAATATGTATTGACTATAGAGCTCTAAATAAAATCACCCTCAAGAATCGATACCCTCTACTCAAAATCGTTGACTTTTTAGATCAGTTTCATCACGACAAGTACTTCACCAAGTTGGATCTCGAATCAATCTATCACCAAGTACAAGTAAAATAAAAATATACTTTGAATAATGCCTTTAAGATGAGCCAAGGTCTATATGAATGGTTGGTAATGCCTTTTGGTTTATGTAATGAACCAACTAAATTTATCTATTTGATGAATGATATAGTGTGTCCCTTTGTAGATTCATTTGTAATAGTGTACTTGAATGATATATTGATTTTTAGCTCTAACTAGGAAGATCATATCTCACATATCATGCAAGTGTTAAAGACCATGAAAAATAAAAAGCCATTGGTAAGTCTTAAAAAAGGTGACCTTTCTCAATAGTCCTTGTCATACTTGGCATATGTGATTGGAGGAGTAGAACTCAATATTGATCCTATGAATATGGATGCCATCATCAAGTGGATAACTCCTACTAATTCCACTAAATTTAAGGTCTTTGTTGGGTTGGCACATTACCTTTGGAAGTTTATAACATCCTTTTTAGTTGTGATTGCACTAATTCATGTCATAACAACTAGCAACAAGCATTTCCAGTGGGGAGAGGATCACCAGAAGGATTTTGAAGAGCTAAAACAAGAGCTCATTCAAACACCAATTCTCGCATTGTGCAATTTTAGGAATCCCTTTAAAGTGGAGATAGATGCAAGTGTKTATGTGAGTGTGGTCTTGATACAAGGAGGTTAKCTAGTATGTTATCATTCTGAAATGTTCCACGAAAAAGTCCTGAACTACCCTACATATGACAAGAAACTCTATGCTTTGGTTCAAGTTGTTATGAAATGTAATCACTATATAATGGGAAATAATACCATCATCCACATTGATCACCATCCACTACAATWTTTGCAATGCCAGAGTAAGCTTCAACAAATCAAATACTATAGTGGATAGGATTTTTACAACAATTTCATCTTATCATCAAATATAAGAAGGGAAAGACTAATAAGTTGGAAAATATGCTCTCAAGGCCACCCACATCCAATATCACATATTTGGGTACTCTTATGCACATGGATCTTGTTATCACATGAACTTGTCAGAGTCCTGTGGGGTTGTGGTTTCTACCTAAGAATGTAATTTTTCTTTGTCTCTCTTCTTTTCACAGACCAAGTCTCAATTTTTCCCCCTTTGGCTCGTAAAATCGTTTCTTATTTGCCCCCCCCTCTGTGTTTAAGTGCCCCAGTCTCCCTGTTTTCCAGCCCACAGCCAGTCATCTGAATCCTTGATCGTGAAAACCACAGCCATAAGAATAAAGTGCAACACTTAGAGTGGTCTGATATGGACCTGAATCAAGCGAGTGAGCAAGTTCAGTTTTCAGCGGAGGAGATTTCATTCAAAGTCCAGATTTGCAGCCCGTGGGCGACCGGGATTATAAAGTTGCTCGAAGTTTAGTGGTGGGGTGAAGGTCCAAACTCCAGAAACCTAAAATCAACGTGGGTTGTCTGATCCAGCAGGGCGCATGGCATCAAATCTGAACTGTGGAGAAAGTCATTTCAAGAAAAATGAAGTGGGGAATGTGCAATCTTTCGGAGTCTCGAAATGTCGAAGGCCCGAGGTCCCGAAATACAACATTTATCTGGGTTGTTCAATTCAAAGGGGTGCGTGGAACCAGATCCAAGAAATATTGATTTCGTGACTCGGGGGTTTTCACATGGAGCACAACGCAGGTTCGCAATCACGAAATCGTGAAACGCCCAGAAGTTGGGCCCAAGGTCACAACCCGAGGTTGCATGGAGCGATGGAAAGGAGTTGTGCCAAAGGCCGAAAGTGCCTATGTTGGTCACCGAAGAATATCTACGTGGTCTTGATTCACCGGGATTGAATTGAAGGAGTTGTGGACACTGCCTGGGACATTAAGGGGCGTCAGGCCTCATCCCGATCTCGATGAAAGAATTTAATGGAAATGGGGGAGGTAGTTGAAACCTCGTTTCACCCCATAAATGGAAAGCATGGAATATATGGCCGTGGAGGCAGACTGTCAACTTAAAATTTCCCCTAACAATGGATTCTCCTACAAGCCCATATTGATCCAAGTTCACGTCTGATAGAGGCATGCATGTGCAGACTAATAGAAAAATATGCAAACGCAAAGCTCTGATTGTAATGGCTAGGTCACATCCCTAGTGGTGGCGAATTTTTCTGAGTATAAATAATTAGTTTTGATATTTTGTGATGTGTGAATGGTAGAGCTAGGATCCCATATTGTAAAGTTTTAATGAAGCCTCTGGTTCTATGGTTATGTGTTGTAATTTGAGACTTCTTGTTTAAATGACAGTCGGCCTTATTTTCCATCTCTTTTGTCTCTGATACTGAAAGGATCGAGCATGGATGATCTAGTTGAGTGTTGTAACCATACTGTGATGTATGTTTGATTGCAGTATTGTTATAGCATTTTTAGTTTCCTGAAGTTTTGGATCCAAGAGGATATTATATTTGAAGATTTTCATTCTTAGGTCGTTGGAAGACCTGATGTCCATAGCACACCCTTACATTTTCTCCCCGAGTTCTTCCTCTTGCTCACCCTTACTACAACTTACTGACTGAAGTTAAATCAAGACCTCATCTTCCTGTGCATGCCAACCCGGTTTTCTAAGTTAAAGCGATATTATCCTGAGTCTACACCCATTTGACCCCCCTTAAATATATTCATTGTGACATACAAACTGATGGGTATTGGGCTTACTTCCCTGGAATCAAGAGGTGACTTCTAGTGCTAACATTTCTGGCACTGTTTTCGGGGACGAATTGAAGATTTTCCCTGGGATTGAACAACAAATCTTACTGGTTCTGAAGGTGCATCAGAACTTAGTATATCAAAGATTGAAACTATGCACCTGGCAACTCCATTGATACGAATCCACTTTTTCAGTTGTGGCTTCCAGAGGCAGACACACAAGGTCTACTCCACAACTACCTCTAGAAACACTTGAAGCTGACCCCGAGAAAATTATCAGAAGATGAAAGATCCTCCAGGAAGGTACTTCAGCTGTTGAACCAAGTATTTCTGATGAGTTTCACCATCCTCCTATATAAACCCCAATATTTTCTTCTCATTCTCACGTTATACCATATGTTGGAGTTTCTCGAAGTTTAAAGTTTGGGAGTGTTCCTATTGATTTATCCCCTCCTGGTATTGGATTGGAACGAGAAACCTTTGTCACTCTTACCTCCCTTGAAGTTGTACCTTGGTTTAAATCCAGGACCTCTGAATATTTTCTCACTTCGATTTTTACCACTCCTCCCCCTGTTAGAATTGTTGATTTTATAGAAGGGAAAATATCAGATCCCTCGAGCCCTATGGCTTGTTCTCCAAATCCCCGGTCATTTCCCTTTGCTCCCAAAAACACACTTCCAGTCTCCCATGTTCAAACTCCATCCCCTCTTAATTCTCCTCC
>JASDQU011400681.1:5420-17160 GCA_032191745.1 Picea mariana
CAGCTTTATGAGGTTTTCCCTTGAAATCTTCTCTATAAGCCAGGTCTACAAAAAATTGAACTCTCTAAACCAAAATGCATATGTCTTGGATCTACAGCGCGCAAAGAAACTGGGCACAGCGCAGTGACAAAATATTGTGTGCCACAAAACTCAGTGACTGAACACTCCGGGCTTGTCGCGCAAATGGAAACCTACTGAAATTACTATAAGTTGTGATAGAACACTTAATGAAATGATTTATGGATGCAGAAATAGCACAGTGCTATGCTTAGCACATTAACTCAGAAATATACATGAAAGTTGTCAACACACAAAATACTTGATATTAATAACTTCGGCGAATACAAAATATAATAACTTAAGGTGAGCTTCGGCTGCGATGGCTTTGTTGACTTCTACAACTTACAATCATACACACATAACTTGTGCTCTTTGACTTCTTTGACTAACTTCAGTGGTTGTTGCTCCTCTCGATTGTTCTCTTTGTTCTTCTCTGCATCTACTATTTGACTAACTAAAGACTCAGACTTATATGAGCTACGATTGATATTTCATGTAGAAGTAAGACGGACTCAAGCTAGAGAGGCCAACAAATTGTGTTGGTTAAGAATCAATTTCTCTCGAGATCAAATTTGCTCAATATATTGCAGTCATAGATTTTATGTAAAAGAGCCTCTTTGTTAGGAATTGGATGAGTAATAGGCATCAATATTTCATTCTATTTATTTACATAAAACGCGAGGCAAGCCCAAGGACTTTTGTTGTTGTTTTTATCAGCTTCCTTTTCAGTAGTTCTGCTATTTCCTGCTTGTTGTATCTCTTCTTTCTGGAGACATCAAATTTGTTGCAGCTTTCTGAGGTTTTCCCTTGAAATCTTCTCTATAAKCCAGGTCTACMAAAAAWTGAACTCTCTAAACCAAAATGCATTTGGCATTGCATATGTACACTGGATTTCAATTTAGAAACAATAGGACCAACACCTTCCCTGAATGAAGATCAACATTTTTGATAATTTTCTTGATTTTGCTAATTTTCTCAATAGATGGCTCTATTTCTTCAGGATGGAACACTTCCTCAAGAAAGAGTGATGGTTGGACAGAGAAATATATCAGCGATATTACCTTCATTTTCCCAAATTATATTGCCATATGAATGGAACCAAGAATCTAAAGTTGCCAATACCACAAAACTTAGAAGAATATCAATATGTACTTCTTCCTTGTTGAATTAAATGAAAAAGTACCTATAATGTTACAATAATGACAATAATAATAAAATATGAATATAAATAAATTTGTAGTAACTAAAGATTCAATTTACTCATAACATAATGGTAAGTTCATTGAGATTGCATACTATGTAAAAGGTCTTATGAGGTCAAACAAACCCTCACATTCCCCCGAAAGTAGCATATGAATTTCTTTGTTTTACTGCACCTCACCACTCAACTATGGGTGGAAGGAAGTCTTGATTCATTAATAACAAAAAATTGTACTCAAGTTGTTCTATGAATACGCTTCCATTTAGAATTAGACAACAATGGATGTGAATTATTTTACCAGTGGAGGACAATTGATCCTTAGGTTGTTGTATGTTTTCCAAGACTTAACTCTACTAGTTGAACTAGTCATTGGATAAAATAATAATACCAACAGCTTCTCACATAACTAAACTCAACATTGGGAATCAAAGAAAATAGTGGAGGTTGGAGTGCTAAACCCTTGGGTTGAAGCACTCGATATTGTTCGAGACTTACCTAGGCCCATTAATTCATTCCATCTAGAAATCAGTTGACATATAACAAGAGGGATTTCAGTGTGTTTGTGGGGCCTCTACAAGCCGCATACTCTTGGAAATTCGAAAGGTACAAAAGTGTTGATTCCAACACCATTTTCAAAACGTATAGTTGTGTTCTATGTATGTTGCAACAAGTGGCATATACATTGTCAGATCGCCTTCGTATATACGTCGGGATATATCTGACGGTGTATATACCACCTTCCGCACCATTCAATGTTGTGTAGAAGGTTGTATATTACTTTCCTTGTGATCACATATATGAGTTTTGTATCGATAGATATGGACGAAGCATTCGCTGAACATTATGAAGCAACAATTAACTAAAGAAAAGTTATAAAATGTCTTAAGCCTTACATAAAAAGTGTGAAAAATGTTAGTACCAAAGTCAAGTAAAAATATCTTAAGCCTTCCATAAAAAAGTATGAAAAATGTTAGTACCGAAGTCAAGTAAGGAAAAAGTATTATTGAAGGTGTTTATTAAAAAATCTTATATAGCATTATTTAAAAATAAATAAATAAATTCATTATGTTTAACTCGAAAAAAAAGGTAAAAATATGTAAAATTTAATATACACATGTTAAGATAAGGTTTGAATGCAATAGTGAATGTGTGTGTGTGTGTGTGTGTGTGTGTGAATTGGGTTTAGCTCAGGTGGTTGGGAGGAATGATCACTATCTTCCCTACTCAAGTTTAATTCTTGCAAGTGACATGTTGAGCTCATAAAGAGTACATTGTTGTTGACCGACCTTGTGCCCTGAAAATTCTAGGGTTTACCCTGGGTACCATCCTTAAAATGAAGGTAAGTACTCGAGGGTTTTCCCTAGGCACTGTATCTTGGAAACACACACACACACACATATATATGGTAGGAACAGAAGGGGGGCTTGGATGGAATATTGATAAGGGTTCAAAGAGTATGGGGAGAGGGATAAAATTATGTATCTCTTTGGCTCAAGAAAAAGAAACTAATGAGGTAAAGGTTGGGAGGAAACTTTCTCTTTATGGGGTCCTTAGAGCAAGAGAAAACCCTAGGGAGGGTTCCAAATGGTCTATCTCTATTTACTATGGAGGGCTATGGACACCCTCTAAAACCAAGCCCTTGGGAGACTAGTGGAATTACACATCCCTGAGATTCTGTTAGAGGGAGAGAAGCTTGTCAATGACTTTGATAAATTGTTAAAGACATGGTATTTTATGTTTACTAATTCCAAAGGTAGGTCTAGGGGGTTATTTATGGTTGGAATACCAATTCTTTGTCTTTCTCTAATTACTAAGTTTTTGAATTAAGCTTGCGAACAATGTTGTACTCCTAAGGCTTGGGGAAAGAGTTCACCTTGTTGAATATGTGTGGGCCTTATTTGAATAGGGTTAATTTTTGGGAGAATATATTTAGGTGGGACTGGCTTGAGCAGAGGACTACTATTATTGGGTGTGATATAAACTTCTCGTTAGGCAGCTCAAAAATCTAGGGACCCAATGCACAAGAGGATCCTCTCATGGATTTTTTTCTAAGGAGATTTGAGGATGTTGGACTCATTGATGTCAAACCTATCAAACTACAACCAACATGGAGGAATAAAAAAGAAGGAATGGATCAAATTTCTGAAAGGTTGGATTGACTCTTAATTTCAAAACCACGGATTGGTGATTCTATTAGAGTTCGTCAATGGGATACTCATGGAGGATATTCTTATCATTTTCCTGGAATGTTAGAGATGGATGCAATTGGTAGAAAGAGTCCAAACCTTGTAATATCCCAAAGTTAGAACAAGATAAATGCATAAGTCATCCAATTAAATCACCAATAATTATAATTGCAAACCCTAATGAAATTTTAATCAACTCACATGGGTGAGCAACTTACCAGTGTTAAAGAACCCAACTTACCTGCAACCTAGTGACTTCATAAATGATTTCATACCTCGATACTTGACCTGGAAACCACAACACAAAGTGGGGGACGACTCTCCACCCAATCATAGGCCTTGCTACTCTCATCTTTAGTAGCAGGTCACCCCCGAGCCTCAATCTACTACCATGCCATTGAATCCTTATCCTTCCCCTCTATAGCTTCATCCAAAGAGAGATGTGTCAAAAAGAGATGTCATTTTCTCATCATTTTCCCTCTTTATATAGAGTCCATATATGGTAAAGAACCCAATCCCTAGGGTCCATTACTTAATTATTTATTATATTTTAAGGTTTCTCCATTAATTATATAATAAGGTTTCTCCATTCTCTTTAATTACCCTAATATCCATAATAAATACTTATTATGACCCCTTTTAGGATAATTATTGTATACTTCTTTATTATTATTTATTCCAATAAGTATTTATTATGACTGTTTTAGGAGAATTATTATACTCCTGATATTATTATTATTATTATTATTATTATTATTATTATTATTTATATTTAATAATAATAATATGGGGAATTACATACACCCCTCCTTCAAGGAACTTCATCCCGAAGTTAGCTTGATTATGTTTCTTATAGGTTTTTAATTAGTTCACCATCCTCCACAAAACCCGTAGTCGGCTCATATGCCTTCCCCCACACCCTATGTTGGACTAGTATAAATCCACCCAAGTGACTACAATAGGCATCAAAAGTCCACATCACAACATCGAGGAAGCACGAGTACTATATATCCATCCTTCCCAACTTTCAGAACCATACTTTAAGCCTAACATTCCATCTAGAGCCCTAAAGATCGAGACCTCATCTTCCCAAGCATGCATTTGGATCGGTACTCACGTACACTAGGCATCTCAAAAGGCATCTCTAAACTCCCTCCACAACAACCAAGTACAACCCCAAGTATCAAAGTACAATCCCACAACACCATCGGCAAGCAATGCTTCAGCGATTCTTCATGACTTTGGCATCACAACTCTAACACAAGGCATAATAATTATTGGCATAAGCAGTAGATTGAGTTGTCCCCGACCCATAATATGTTACTTGTAATATTCTCCTTCATGGTTATGGGCTCCCACAAGATCATAAAACAAATCGACCCTCTTGGCCCACAATCACGACCCTGATAATCACCACCTCACAACATGAAAACATTGCATTAGTTATTCTATCAACATTTCAAAGAGAGAATCCACATGCTAACTCTCGCATGTCATCGTGAGAATATAATATCAAGACCAAATTTCAAAACTGCATGTAAGTACCATGTGTCATCACATAATGACATATTGTCATAATATTATAACATCAACATATCTTTATCAAAGTTACATTTCATCAAAATGAAATCACATGTTAACATCATGAATATAACAATCATCTCAAAAATATTATCATGATTCGTCAACAAAATCAATTTAACTAGCATGCATAAATAACAGCGACTACCAACCATATGGATCTTTCTATTTAAGTTTGTCAGCTTGGGTTGGATCTCTAATACCATGAGTGCTAGGTTCTAATAAAGATACCAATTGTTTTTTTTACACTTGTTTCCTCTTCTTTCAACTAGAAGGTTGACAATTTAGGAAATAAGTATATTCACACTATAAGATGCCAAGTTTTCCATTTAATTATTTTCATATTTCATTGAGTAGGCGAGCACTTAATTAGTTTATGTGCATAAAGTCACTCAATCATGCCAAGACTCCTCCTAAACAGTCACATGCAAATGAAATCCAACCCTTTTCCATTAAGTTCATAAGCCCAAACATCAATGATCATATCCACAACAAACATGCTTGATAGCAATGAGAAGAGTCTCGAAGCAACTATCCCTGTCATCTTTAAATTTACTCCAATATAAAACATCTATTGTTTATGTTATAACATAGTACCAATTAGAAGCATATGGATCATTATTTATGTAATTGATTGTCTTTACCTGGTCAATCAGTTGTAAAGTCCCGATCAAACATTGAGGTTATTGTGAATGATGGTGTGATGCAAGTAACCAATAACCCCTAGAATAAACACAACAACCTATAACCATGTGATATCAAAGTGCACAACAATTGCATAGCAACACAATTGGAAGCATACACACAGGTGGAATATCCATTGGATTATATTAGCAACACAACCTTGTTCCATTACATGAATTCATAATATGAACAAGAGGAAAACAATGCCAACAAGAGCACAATCAATATGAACATTGTCACATCCTTGAATCTTGTATCCAACTACAAGTTTTTACACCAAAATAACTCAAGTAAATAACCAATGTTAGTAACCAATTCTTCAAATTCTAGATCTTGAGAAAGGTACATCATTTCCCGATGTTCAACCTGCTTGGGACTACATGCTTGATGAGGTCCTTGGTAGTGTCTCATAATTGGTCAATAACCATGGTGGAAATTTCCATTGCCTCATTAAATCTATTGTATATAACATATCAGAGAGAGATTTTTTTTTCCTTCTAAAGTTGGTTTTTGACCTAAGAATTCAACCTTTAACTCAAAACTCTAAAGATCCTACTTGAAAATATAATAGTATTTATCTTTTCATTGTTGATCTTCCTAAGCCTTTGATATGTTGGATAAAACTTTGAGAGTGTAAWTTTTTKAATTCTAGAAGAATGAAGAAAAACAACGTTCTTCTATATATGATAAGCGTTCTCCAAACAAGGATATTCCCTCTCTCCAACATTAGATAAGTGATAAGAGTGTATTTTGAAGATCTATAGATGGTCAATCTATGGCCTGCCCATCCTATCAACATGGATTCTTAATACAAAATTTAAATTTGTAATGTCTCTACAATTTTTATCAAGTGAGTTCAAACTTCAGTTCTTTGTTTAGTTTTGGTTTCAAGACTTTACTTGATGCTTCCTCACTTTTTAGATGTTTAGTTTTGGTTAAGGTTATTACTACAGCATGATGCTTCCTTGCGTTTTAGATGCCACATAAACATTTACACTCTGAATTTGCCAATTCCAAAATAAATTAACACCTTTCAATGCAAAATGTTGATCAACAAAACCACTATTTATGTAAGATTTAACCGTAGCACTCAACCAAACATATATCTCTCCCTTTTTGAGTTACTTGCAAACTGTATACTTTGTACTTTACACCCTTCACAACCTCATCCTTGTCAATCAAGAAAGTTCAGTTCCTAGTTCCAATGATGACATCTTCTCCTCCCCCTCTTCAAGAGGCGATGTCCTCGAAGCAACCTCCGGAAGATATTATTTCATTGATTTCCTTGATGAACTCATTATTTACCTTGCACAACCTTGATTATTCGTAGTTCCAACAATCATTCTTCATAAGATTGTAGGGAAATGAAAAACACATACAAGAATTACCACCGCCATGAAAATACATGTGAAAAGGATATAAGCCCATGTATAACACAAAAGGGTGACTCTAGGAAAGGTAGACACTTATAATGTTATCTCCCCAACTTTAAGATTTTATCCAAAGATATTGGCCTAATACTTAGTGTTTTATGTAATGACCTCATATCTCATGTCCTTCATTCCTTCCTGATGTATGATTTTAAAGTGTTGGCCATAAAATCTTGGTTGTCATATTAATGTCATCATTTGGGTTTTACACTTATTTTTACACCAATAGCTAAACAAATAGATGTATGCTGGACATTAAAATACTTCCAAACTTACAATTTATTAAATTGCATTAGTAAATAGCAAGGCATGTGAAAGTTACATCATCAAAAGGGTTCTTATTATAATATCACAACTATCAATAATGACATTTGAAGTATTGTCTTCGATAAAAGGAATATCATTAGCATAAATATGTTATCCTTTTTCCTTTGGACAAATATTGATTTAAACTCAATTCAGCATTTTCTACAAGTTATCTAACCCCAGCATAAAGATGAAGTATAAAATATTTATTTAAAATTAATTAAATCCAATTTCTTTATAGAACATGCATTTACCAACACTTCTAAGTAATACCTATGACTTTTTTTATCTATTTTATATAGCAATTTACATACAATAAAATATGTTCAACTCACTTAATATTTTAAATGCATATTAAATTTATATATGCATATTAAATTTACATATACCCCTTTTTCCTTGAGCCAATCATTTTCCTTGAATATTCTTCCAATTAATTCATATATCTACTAATTAATTTAATTTTAATATATAAAATAATCATTAAGGATAAGTGTATTGTCAAGACACTTACTTTTCACATGTTTTATTAATTAAAAATATTTATTTTTAAACTCTTTTTAATATACTTATTTTTATATACTTAATATATTTTTTATTATCATGAGTGGTTTAATGGTTAAGAATATGTGTTTTCTCCTAAAAGATCACAAGTTCAAATTCAAAGAAGATAAAATATGTATATCTCTATGAACTTTAGAGTAAAATCCCTTTGTAAAGAAGATCTCGAAATTCAACTTTAATTAATTTAAAGTAGGTTAGACCATTTTTTTCCTAAATATTGCTAAAATTAATTATTATAATAAACTTAATAATTAAGATTATTATATCGATGGCTCAATAGAGGAAGCCATCAATAGACTAAATACGTAGTTTATACATTCAAACAGGGGGTAAAGCGACATTAAAACACATCCCATAAGCAACATAATTAACATTGAAAAGTGCAATGTGGATTTTTATTTTTTATTTTACTTTCTAATGGAGGCAAAATGTAGTTAGCATTGGATTTCCACCTGGACAACAGTCAAAAGAGGGATTCAAATCACCGTGACTCACATGGAGTCACTGCCATACAGTTTTTTGGAGTAATGAAGCGTGTTTATATAATATGTGTGTTGGCTAAGATCATATAACACAAAGACTTGATTTGCTGCCCTAAAAATCAAACCTACAAGGATAAAACACATATTTTATTATAATTTTATCTGTAGTAGTTTTAATGGAAGAAAAAACTAATTTTTTTTTAAATATGGAACATGGTGTGCAGGAATTTCTATGACCCTGTGATTTTCTCTTACATTTGAGACATCATATATTGATCCAATATTAACCTAACATAACATAAAAGAATTTGGCATTCCATTGATCCGTGGATCTACATATGTATATACTCGGATCCACGGTAAGAATGTTATATATGGTAGTTAGTGCTTTGCAGCTCTAACTCACGGATGAGGGGTTTGAGTCACCGTCAAAGTGTTAACCTTCAAACTGATTTAACTCAAGAAACTCAAGCTTAATAATATATATATTTACCTTAGTCAAAGTTTAGTGAATAGGTATTGTAATAATTAAATGTTGTCAAATTTGATAAGGACGTGTCTATTATAATAATAATAATAATAAATTATTTTTAAGGTCACAGTCAAGCCAGACACTAAATTGGTGTATGAGACCTTCTTCACTTAGCAATTTGACTGGTAAAGTCTACGAAGGTATACATACCTTACCCCCCTCTGGATTTGAACTTGTGATATCTCAAGAGGAAACACGTGTTTTTAACCATTAGGCCCACTCAACTAATACATAAGGCAGGAGAAATAACCATCGCTCAATCTGGCCTCCATTGGGTTTCATAATGCCCTCATCGACGGTTTTCATCTCCTTGTATATCTATGTCTTCCAACAACTGCAAGAATCTACTGCGCATGGATTCTTAAGCTTCCTCTATAGTATAGAATTTTCCACACAATATATTGAGCAGTCACACACGACGAAACTATGAGCAATAACTTGGTATGTGACACCACCATTGCATTGTGTACTTGTATTGTGGATGCAAACGATGCCAACTACTACTGGGTTTTAGATTATGCTCGGTGAAGCAGCTAGTATATGTCATGTGTTCATTGTTGAAGACAGTGGCATGTTCGGCCACAGCTAAGCAAATAAAATTTCCCTGCAAGCATGAATAACAAGAGATTGAAGCTAGATGCAAGTCTCTGGTGATTTTGGAAAAACAAAATATCCACAACAGACTACCCTTGTCAAGATGACTTAGCCAATCAAAAATATTGATGGTCAACGGTTTTCTCATTGAAGGTTGTCTCACCCAAAAGAGTAGAGCCACTTGGGGTCTCAACCTCTTATGGGGCAGCTAAAAATGCCAATCCAAAATAAGGGTAGAGGCCCATTATCTTCAAACGCAAACCCTAGAACCTTAAATCCAAAAGACTAACATAAATACACATAAGAGTCATGGATTTGGCTCCTGTTCTGAATACAAAGTCAGTATTATATGCTTCAATAAGTAGTTCACATTTATTTTATATAGCTAGTGGCACATATTCTCGATAAGTTATTTGTGTGACTTGCACCCTAGACATACACAAACCTAATAAAAATCCTTTCAACCATCGCCCCTTAAATGAAAAAATGAAAAAAAAAACTAGCCAACTGGCTACTCACCCCAAAACTCCATTTTCATGTGTATTATTTGTTGGAGTGGGTGATATTACAGAGCAAGCAGGGAATTGATCCATGCCCTAGATCTACACTCCACCACATAGTTCCAAACTTCTTCATAATCAAATCTACCTTCACTACTAGTAGATCTAACAAATCTACACCTCACCATGTAGATCAAAAATATTTAAGTATTGGCTATAATTTTTTTCCAAAGGCATCAGCTCCATGAATATATGATTCGAGTTCTCCATCAATAGAAACAAAAAAGAAGTTGAAACCCTAGTATTTATAACATGAACTCTACGATCCTATATAGAGCTTATAAGCCCACGAATCTGCTAACTAGTGGATGTCTTGGAACAAAGGGCCACATTACACCAAGATCCAAACACATAGACATGAGAATGTCACTCTCAATAAAGGATAAATTAGTGAACAAAGTAACAAGTTGAACCATGTTGGAATGATGCGAAAGAAAATGAGCCCATGGTATTGAAATTAGATTTGAGAGAGTGAGCCTCTTATCTATACTATTATACCATATCTGAATGCAAAAGATTTTAGTTTTGCATCTGTAGTCCAAAATAGTCGGTAGCCCACAAGAAAATGACAAGAACCAATGGATTGACCTCCTAACCACCACTAAAAGTAGTTCTACCAACAAACAAAAATGAAGATTGACACATTCACGGATCACACTATTGGCTACACTTGTTATGGAAAATCAGATCTACATAGAGGCACGAGATCCAGATCTATGTTTTCTCCCACATATACTTTCAATTTTATTTTAGATTTATATTTTCAGACCTACAATTGTCACATCTACGATTATTTGTCATTATTATCATATCTATAACCAGTTTATTATCAAATGTACAACCAATATGTCTTATTTAGGTAGGTCCATAGGTCATGAGTGTTGCGCTCTAATACCATGTGTAATATCCCAAATTTATAACAAGATAAATCCATAAATCATCCAATTAAATCATCGATAATTATAATAAAGGAAACCCTAATGAAATTTTAATCAACTCACATGGGCGAGGAGCTTACCTATGTTGAAGAACCCAACTTACTTGCAACCCGATGACTTCATAAACACATCCATACCCTGATCCTTGACCTATTAAATGAAACACAAAGTGGGGGGTGGCTCTCCACCCAACTGTAGACCTTGCTACTCTCATCTTTAGTAGCAGGTCGCCCCCAAGCCTCAATCTACTACCATGTCAGTGAATCCTTATCCTTCCCCTCTCTATAGCTTCATCCAAAGAGATATGTGCCAAAAATAAATGTCATTTTCTCATCCTTTCCCCTCTTTATATAGAGTTCATCCTAGTAAAGAACCCAATCCCTAAGGTCCATTATTTAATTATTTATTATACGTTAGGGTTTCTCCATTAATTACGATTACATGTTTTACCATACTCTTTAATTACCCTAATATCCATAATAAATATTTATTATGACCTACCTTAGGATAATTACTATATACTTCTTTACTATTATTTATTCCAATAAGTATTTATTATGATTGTTTTAGGAGAATTATTATATTCTTGATATTATTATTATTATTTATAATAATAATAATA
>JASDQU011400681.1:61788-72068 GCA_032191745.1 Picea mariana
TAGGAGTCTATCTGACTTTACCAAGATCTAGGAGTTTGTTTTAATACATACAGTTCTTTCTTTAATCTGTACACTTTGTCTTCTTGTCCTCGAACCTCATAACCTTGTGGTTGTTCCACATACATGTATTCTTCTAAGTGTCTATTTAAAAATGTTGACTTTACATCCATCTGATAAACTGACCACTTGTACTGTGCGACAATGTCTAACACAGTTCTGATTGTGTCCATGCGCGTAACTGATGCAAATGTTTCATTGAAATCAATTCCAGGTTGTTGTGTAAAACCTCTTGCAACTAACCTTGCTTTGTGCTTCTGCACATTTCCTTTTGCATCTTGCTTGGTTTTATAAATCCACTTGACACTTATCACGTCCTTTTCTTCAGGTACATGTACCAATACCCATGTCTGATTGTTCTCTATGCATCTAATTTCTTCATCCATGGCTTGTGACCATACATCATCTTTGACAACTTCTTCAAAGGTTAATGGATCACCTATTCGTGAAAACAGAGAAAAAATAGAGAATGAAGTTTTACTTCTCGGATAGACCTTTTCGATGAGTTATTGAACGCCCCAAACAGAGATTGTATGTAAAATTTATGCCCCCATGAGGTTGACGTATCAACTACCCCCATCAGGGCCCACAAATCTTTTGGATTTTCATCTTCCAGGGTTAGGGTTTTGGATTTATTTATGTTAAAAAGGCCTTCGGAGCATCATTATAATGATCATCTTTCTACAGATGGGCATAGCCATCACATCTCTTCTTAGAGATAAGATGCCACCATTCTAGCAAGTTTATTCACTCTATATTTTTATCGTTTCTATACATTTATGTCATTAATATTATTATATCGTTGTGTTTATTGCAATGTCTTTGTATATTTCATTTTAATACCCCTGCCTTCATTTCGTTCTCAAAATAATATCGATCAGTGATTTCAGAGTAGGTTGCTCCTTTCCGTTTCTTTTGCATGTCCCTTACGAGGCCAGGATATAGAGAGTTGGGTCTCGACCTAGTTTCCCTCGAGGATAACCGTTATTTCCATCCCAAGCGGCCTCTCATGGAACAAGAGAAGAGGAGCAAGGGAGAAGAATATCCCATCAAGTTGTTCCTCTTGGAATCCATTGCACAACAGAGGAAAGGGATGTTGGAGAATTTTTCCCAAATCCTTCAACAATTGTCGACAATAACAAGCGTCAGTCGCTTTGGGGATTCTACCCCATTCAAGGTACAAGTTAATTTTTATATTCTCGTATTTGAACGTCAGATTGATGTTGATGCTTTGGAAAAATGGTTAAATTTGCTAGAAGGTTATTTCTTTGTTCACAGTTTTTCCGACAAAGAAAATATCACTTTTGCGCTCCTCAAGTCTCTCCCTCTATGTCAAACATTGGTGGGAAACTTACTGGGAGAAAAAATCCATAGATGAGTCTAGAATATTTAGGTCCGAGCCCACTTGGGATTTTTTTATGGATGCGGTCAAGGGGAAAGATTACCATGTGGGAAAATATGACGACCAGTACATGAGATGGACCATGTTGCATCAAAAGTGGGACCAAACAGTGACGTAGTTCACGAATACCTTCCATACCTTGCGCACCAAGTTGGGTATCAAAGAATCCAAGCGGCATCTCATTCTGAAATACAGTGGGGCTCTACACAGGTACATCCAAATCAAAATGGAGTTTATGGACATCTCATCACTAGGAGTCGCTTATAGATATGCTTTCAAAATTGAGCAAAAATTTAAATAGCAGAACAAGAGGGAATTTGGGTCTGCAAATCCATAACAACCAAAGTATGGTAAAGACATCCCTAACTCATAGAAAAATCAACCTCAAGACAACTAGTCCAAGCCACATGAAAATAATAGCAACTGGAAGCTAAAGAAGGAGACTAGAAAGTGGTGTGACTTCCATAAAATCCCTTGGCACAACACCGATGAATGTCGCTCAAAACAGGCATTGGTATCTGAGCTCAAAGAAACATATTTGAGCCCTGACTTGGAATCTAATTCATAAAACCTTAAATGGCTATAAATCATTGATGCATAACCCACTTCTATTGTCGTGACCACAACAATCCAACCAGAAGAACCAGAGGATCCCGAGAAGGGGGAGCACCTTTTCCATTCACCGAATGTGGGTGAAGGGAACCCTATTGCATTTTATTGTTGATAACGAAAGCCAAAAAATCATCATCTCAACAGAGGTCATCAAGTAGTTGGATTTTCCAGCAACACCACACCCGCAACCATATAACATCAGATGGCTCCGTCAAGAAAAAGATCTTCGTGTCCGCCAGTAATGTCGCTTTTCATATGACATCAAGCCATTCAAGGATGAAGTATTGTGTGATGTTTTCCCACTAGAATTATGTGATTTTTTGTTAGGCTAGAAATATATGTGTAAGTGTCATGCTTCCTCTAAGTCTTGACCTTGTAGTGTCATTATTACTCTAGGGGGTTATCTCTATAGGATACCAAAGGTAGTTCCGACTATTGTCCCGCAAAAATAGTTCCACAAAGTAATCTCTCAGACTATAAAGTTTATCCTCTTCACAATCCAATGAGAAGGTGAATAGAAGGAAACTAAAACCATTGTAGCCTCGGCCCAATACCCTTCTATCTAGTAGAATCAGATCAACAATATTATAGAAGACTACAAAGACATTTCGGCTTCACCTACAAGGATGCCTCCACACTACCCAATCAATCAAAGATAAAACATAGCCCTTCATACTCCTCATGTTTCATATTCACCAATAGATTCCTCCCACACTCAGGTAGATCATGTAGCTAAATCGGTTGAACGGATCCAACACCTCTAGCAATTGATTCATAAGAACTTTCAACAAGCTAAGCGAGACAGCTTCTTCAGCAAGGCAAGCAACTCACCAAAGTTCAGATTCAGCAAAAGTGGGACCAAAAAATGACGGAGTTCACAAATACCTTCCATACCTTGTGCACCAAGCTGGGTATCAAAGAATCCAAGCAGCATCTCGTTCTGAAATACAGTGGGGCTCTACACAGGTACATCCAAATCAAAATGGAGTTTATGGACATCTCATCACTAGGAGTCGCTTATAGATATGCTTTCAAAATTGAGCATAAATTTAAATAGCAGAACCAGAGGGAATTTGGGTCTGCAAATCCGTAACAACCAAATTATGGGAAAGGCATCCCTAACTCATAGAAAAATCAACCTCAAGACAACTAGTCCAAGCCACATGAAAAGAATAGCAACTGGAAGCTTAAGAAGGAGACTGGAAAGTGGTGTGACTTCCATAAAATCCCTTGGCACAACACCGATGAATGTCGCTCAAAACAGTCATTGGTATCTGATCTCAAAGAAACATATTTGAGCCCTAACTTGGAATCTAATTCATAAAACAATAAACGGCTATAAATCATTGGTGCTTAACCCACTTCTATTGTCATGACCACAACAATCCAACCAGAAGAACCAGCGGATCCCGAGAAGGGGGAGCGCCTTTTACATTCACTGAATGTGGGTGAAGGGAACCCTATTGCATTTTATTGTTCATAACGGAAGCCAAAAAAACATCATCTCAATAGAGGTCGTCAAGTAGTTGGATTTTCCAGCAACACCACACCCGCAATCATATAACATCGGATGGCTCCGTCAGGAACAAGATCTTCGTGTTAGCCAGCAGTGTCGCTTGTCATACGACATCAAGCCATTCAAGGATGAAGTATTGTGTGATGTTTTCCCACTAGAATTATGTGATGTTTTGTTAGTCTAGAAATATATGTGTAAGTGTCATGCTTCCTCTAAGTCTTGACCTCGTAGTGTCATTATTACTCTAGGGGGTTATCTCTATAGGATACCAAAGGAATTTCTGACTATTGTCCCACAAAAAAAGTTCCAGAAAGTAATCTCTCAGACTATAAAGTTTATCCTCTTCACAATCCAATGAGAAGGTGAACAGAAGGACACCACAACCATTGTAGCCTCGACCCGATACCCTTCTATCTAGTAGAATCAGATCAACAATATTATAGAAGACAACAAAGACATTTCGGCTTCACCTACAAGGATGCCTCCACACTACCCAATCAATCAAAGATATAACATAGCCCTTCATACTCCTTATGCTTCATATTCACCAATAGATTCCTCCCACACTCGGGTAGATCATGTAGCTAAATCGGTTGAACAGATCCAACACCTCTAGCTATAGATTCATAAGAACTTTCAACAAGCTAAGCGAGACAGCTTCTTCACCAAGGCAAGCAACTCACCAAAGTTCAGATTCAGTAAAACCTTCCCCCGGACCTTGAAACGATGGGGACCATTTATTCCTAAGGGGGGAGGATTGATCCATGAGGATATCGGTGGCCACCCACCTATTCCAATCTCTCAAAGAACAGTTTTCCATTTTTGCAGTATTTTACAGTTTTTCGAGTCTCAAATTTTCGGGGTCGCTCTGAGGCTCTAAAAGAAATTTTTTTGGAATTTTTGGGGGGCAAGTGTTTTCTATTACATGACCAAACCAATGGTGTAATTTTTTCTTCTTGGATATTACTTTCCAACGAGGTATTGAACACCCCAAATAGAGATCGTATGCATAAGTTACGCCCCCGGAAAGTTGACATATCAACTACCCCCATCGGGGCCGACAAATCTTTTAGATTTTCATCTTTTGGGGTTACAGTTTTGGATTTTATTTGTGTCAAAAATGACTTTGGAGCCTCATTTTAATGGTCATATTCCTGCAAATGAGTGTATCCTTCACATCTCTTCTCAGAGATAAGTTGTCACCATTCTAGTGAGTTTATTCAYTYTGTATTTTTAGAATTTHTGTACATTTCTCTCATTAAYAAAAATTGTGCATTATTATATCTCTGTGTTTATTGAAATATCTATGTATATTTCATTGTTATATCTCTGCCTTCATTTCATTCTCAAAATAACTTGGATCAATGGTATCAAAGTAGGCTACGCCTTTTCGTTTCTTGTGCATGTCCCCGACGAGGTCAAGATATAGAGAGTTGGGTCTCGAGCTAGTTTCCCTTAAGGATAACCTCTCTTACCAACCCAAGTAGCCTCCCATGGCGAAAGAGAAGAGGAATGAGAGAGTAGAAGATCTCATCAATTTGTTTCTTGGGGAGCCCTCACGCAACAGAGGAACAAGATGTTGGATATTTTTTCCAAAATCCTTAAATGATTGTCGACAATAACAGGTGTGTCTTCATCAAGAAGTCACTTTGGAGATGCTACCTCATTCAAGGTACAATTTAATTTTGATATTCCCTATTGTCCTACCAAAGGACACCAGAGGTAATTCTAACTATTGTCCTACCAAATCAGTTCTGTAAAGTAATCTCTGACACTACAAAGTTTAGCCTCTTCACGATCCAATCAGAATATGAATAGAAGGACATTGCAACCACTGTAGCCTTATCCCAAGACCCTTTTATCCAGCAGAAGGAGATCAACAAGATTGTATAAGAGCACAAGGACATTTTGGTTTCACCTACAAGGATGCATCCACACTTCCCAATCAAGAAAAGATATAAGACATTCCTTCATACTCCTCATTTTACTTCTTCATTGACATAGCCCTCCCACAGTAGGGTAGATCATGCAGCTAGATAGGTTGAACATATCCAACCCCTCCAGCAATAGGTTCATAACAACCTTCAACAAGCTAAGTGGGGCAGCATCTTCAACAAGGAAAACAACTCACCAAGGTTCATATTCATCAAAAGCTTCCCTGAGACCTTGATGCAATGGGGATTGTTGCTTCCTAAGGGGGGATGATTGATATAGGTGTATATCGGTGGAAACCCACCTATTCCACTGGCTCAAAGAACAGTTTTCCATTTGGCAATTTTTGACAGTTTTTCCAGTCCTAAACTTTCGGGGTCGTTTTGAGGCCCCAAACTACGTTTTTTTGGACTTTGGGGGGGAGAGGGTTCTAAAATATCATGGGGCTCTACACAGGTACATCCAAACCGAAATGGATTTTCTAGATATCTCATCACTAGGAGCCGCTTATAGATATGTTTTCAAAATTGAGCAAAAATTTAAATAGAAAAACAAGTGGGAAATTGGGTCTGCAAATCCCCAACAACCAGAGTATGGTAAAGGAATACCTAACTCACGGAACAATCAACCTCAAGACAACCAGTCCAAGCCACGGGAAGACGAAGAAGGACACTAGGAAGTGGTGTGACTTCCACAAAATCCCTTGGAAAAACATTGATGAATGTCACTCGAAATAGTGATTGGTAGTTGAGCTCAAAGAAATAGATTCGAGCCCCAACTTGGACTCTGATTTAGAAAAAAATAAAAGGCGACAAAAAGTTGATGCAAAACCCAGTGCTACTGTCGGGACCACAACAATCCAACCAGAAGAACCAGAGGATCCCGAGGAGGGGGGGCACTTTTTCCATTCACAAATGTGGGTCAAGAGGACCCCGTTCCATTTTATTGTTGATAGTAGAAGCCAGAAGAACCTCATCAAGCAGTTGGATTTGTCGACAACACCACACCCACATCCATATACCATCGAATGGGTCTGCCAGGGATAGGATCTTCGTGTCAGCTAGCAATGTCTCATGTCATACGACATCAAGCTCTTCAAGGATGAGGTTTTGCGTGATGTTTCCCCACTAGAAGTTTGTGATGTTTTATTAGACCAGTCATATATGTGGAAGTGTCATGTTGTCTATGAGTCTCAACCCTATAGTGACATTATTACAATGAGGTCATCTCTACAAGATACCAGAGGTAGTTCTAACTATTTTCCCACCAAAATTGTTCCACAAAGTAATATCTCACACTGCAAAGTTTATCATCTTCACAATCCAATAAGAAGGTGAAAAGAAGGACATTTAAACCACTGTAGCCTCGGCCCAAGACCCTTCTATCCAGCATAAGCAAATCAACAAGATTGTAGATGAGAACAAAGACATTTTCGCTTCATCTACAAGGATGCCTCAACACTGCCCAATCAAGAAAATATATAACAAAGCCCTTCATACTCCTCGTGTTGCATATTCACCAACATAGTCCTCCCACACTCATATAGATCATGTAGCTAGATTGGTTGAACAGATCCAACCCCTCCAGCAACAATTTCATAACAACCTTCAACAAGATAAGTGGGACAGCTTCTTCAACAAGGCAAGCAGCTCACCAAGGTTCAGATTTAGAAAAAGATTCCCTAGGACCTTAACGCAATGGGGACCATTTCTTCATAAGGCACGAGGATTGATCCACGTGGATATCGGTGGCCACCCACCTATTCCACTGGCTTAAAGAATAGTTTTCCATTTTGGTAGTTATTTACAGTTTTTCGAGTCCCAAACTTTCGGGGTCGTTTTGAGGCCCTAAATGACGTTTTTTTTACTTTTGAGGCATTAGTTGTACTTATCGAATAGACCTTTCCGACGAGGTATTAAATTCCCTAAACAGAGATCGTATGAAGAAGTTACGCCCTGGGGAAGTTGATGTATCAACTACTCCCATTGGGGCCTGCAAATATTTTGGCTTTTCATCTTCTAGGGTTAGGGTTTTGGATTTTTTTAATGCTAAAAAGGCCTTTGGAGCCTCATTGTAATGATAATCTTCCTGCAAATGAGTGTATCTGTCACATCTCTTCTCAGAGATAAGTTTTCACCATTCTAGCAAGTTTATTCACTCTATATTTTTACAGCTTATGTACATTTCTCTCATTAATAAAAATTTTGCATTATTGTATCTCTATGTTTATTGCAATATCTCTATATATTTCATTGTTATATCTCCACCTTCATTTTGTTCTGATGAATCAGGGACAAGATCTCTGTGTCATCCAGCAGTTTCACTTGTCATACGACATCAATCCATTCAAGGATGAAGTATTGTGTGATGTTTCCCCACTAGAATTATGTGATGTTTTGTTAGGCTAGAAATATATGTGTAAGTCGCATGCTTCCTCTAAGTCTTGACCTCGTAGTGTCATTATTACTCTAGGGGGTTATCTCTATAGAATACCAGAGGTAGTTCCGACTATTGTCCCGCAAAAATAGTTCCACAAAGTTATCTCTCAGACTATAAAGTTTATCCTCTTCACAATCCAATGAGAAGGTGAATAGAAGGACACTACAACCATTGTAGTCGCATCCCAATACCCTTCTATCTAGTAGAATCAGATCAACAATATTATAGAAGACAACAAAGACATTTTGGCCTCACCTACAAGGATGCCTCCACACTACCCAATCAATCAAAGATATAGCATAGCCCTTCATACTCCTCATGTTTCATATTCACCGATAGATTCCTCCCACACTCGGGTAGATCATGTAGCTAAATCGGTTGAATGGATCCAACACCTCTAGCAACAGGTTCATAACAACCTTCAACAATCTAAACGAGACAACTTCTTCAGCAAGGCAAGAAACTCACCAAGGTTCAGATTCACCAAAAGGTTCCCCGGGACCTTGACATGATGGGGACGATTTATTCCTAGGGGGAAGGATTGATCCAGGGGGATATCGGTGGCCACCCACCTATTCCAATGGCTCAAAGAACAGTTTTCCATTTTGGTAGTTTTTTACAGTTTTTCGAGTCTCAAATTTTCGGGGTCGTTTTGAGGCTCTAAAAGAAAAAAATTTGGAATTTTTTGGGGGTAGGTGTTTTTTATTACATAAATAAACCAATGGTGTAACTTTTTCTTCTCGGATATACCTTTATGACGATGTATTGAACGCCCCAAACGGAGATCGTATGCAAAAGTTACACCCCCAGGAAGTTGGCATATCAACTACCCCCATCGGGACCGACAAATCTTTTGGATTTTCATCTTTCAGTGTTACGGTTTTGGATTTTATTTGTGTTAAAAATGAATTTGGAGCCTCATTTTAATGGTCATGTTCCTGCAAATGAGTGTATCCATCACATCTCTTCTTAGAGATAAGTTGTCACCATTCTAGCGAGTTTATTCACTATGTATTTTTACAATTTATGTACATTTCTCTCATTAATAAAAATTGTGCATTATTATATCTCTGTGTTTATTGCAATATCTATGTATATTTCATTGTTATATCTTTGCCTTCGTTTCATTCTCAAAATAACTTGGATTAATGGTATCAAAGTAGGCTACTCCTTTTCTTTTCTTCTGCATGTCCCCGACGAGGTCAGGATATACAGAGTTGGGTCTCGAGCTAGTTTCCCTTGAAGATAACCTCTCTTACCAACCCAAGCGGCCTCCCATGGAGGAAGAGAAGAGGAATGAGAGAGCAGAAGATCTCATCAATTTTTTGCTCAGGGAGCCCTCATGCAACAAAGGAACGAGATGTTGGAGAATTTTTCAAAAATCCTTCAATGATTGTCGGCAATAACAGGCGTGTCTTCATCAAGAAGTCGCTTTGGAGATGCTACCTCATTCAAGGTACAAGTTAATTTTAATATTCCCATATTTGAATATTATATCGATGAGGATTCTTTTGAAAATGGTTAAATTTTCTAGAAGGTTATTTCTCTGTTCACAATTTTTCCGACAAAGAAAAGATCACCTTTGCACTCCTTAAGGATGTCCCCCATGTCAAACATTGGTAGGAAACTTACTGGGAGAAAAACTCCATAGAGGATTCTAGAATATTTGGGGTCGATCCCTCTTTGGATATTTTTATGGATGTGGTCAAGGAGAAATATTACCCTGTGGGAAACTATGATGACCAGTACATGAGATGGACCACACTACATCAAAAGTGGAACCAAACAATATTGGAGTTCACAAATACCTTACATACCTTGTGTACCAATCTAGGTATCAAAGACTCTGAGTGACGTCTAGCTCTAAAATACCACGGGGCTCTACACAGGTAAATCCAAACCGAAATGGAGTTTCTGGACATTCATCACTGGGAGTCGCTTATAGATTTGTTGTCAAAATTGAGAAGAAATTTAAATAGAAGAGCAAGTTAAAATTTGGGTCTACAAATCCGCAACAACCAAAGTATGGTAAATGAATCCCTAACTCAAAGAACAAACAACCTCAAGACAACCAGTTCAATCCAAAAGAAAAGAAGAGCAATGGGAAGGCGAACAAAGACACTGCGAAGTAGTGTGACTTCCATAAAATCCCTTGGCACAACATCGATGAATGTCACTCGGAAGATTCATTGATAGTCGAGCTCAGAGAAATAGATTCGATCCCTAAATTTGACTCTGATTCAGAAAACAATAAAAGGCGACAAATCATTGATGCAGATCCCACTCCTACTATCACGACCACAACAATCCAACAAGAATAAC
>JASDQU011400682.1:16362-34940 GCA_032191745.1 Picea mariana
TGTGCATTTCTCTGAATGTTGGTATATTTATTCTTGTACATTTCGTTCTCATATATCTCTTTCATTTTCAGGAAATAATGATCAAGTCATATAGATATTGGTTCATAATGTTATGGCCATACTAGAATAGTTTTTGTTACCTTTTTAAAGCATCAATGTAGCACATTTCAGGCATTTACTTTATTATGTTCAGTAAGAATACTTAAGAAATATGAATTGTTGACAGATCTTGTGAAACATTACCAAGTTTCAAGATCCCCATTATTGAAGAGAAATAATATGTAAATATTCATAGATTAAATAGCTAATGAAGGAATTGTATATTGCTAAGGGTGAAACAACTATGTGGAAAACTAAATCTTAAGCATGAGGAGAGGGCATCATCTCTATTCAAAAGCACCAACAAGTAATTAAGTCATTGGATGAAAAAAATTCTCCTACCTCTTTCAAATATCCTTTTAGTTTAGAATCACTATTGAATGAGAATGTTGAGCTAAAAATTGAGATGGTTGAGCAGCTACAAGATACTAGAGAGAAGACTAAAGATGTGATAAGATAAATGGCCATGTGTGAATAGGTTATAGAGTATGTTAATAAGAGCTTTTAGACCAACTACAAGATTATATGCCTTGTACCTAAAAGAAAAATGGTTTCTTATTTCTTTAGAGAGGAATTCCTAATATCAAAGAGGGCTACTGAGATCAACATATCCCAATAACGGAAATTAGTACCCCTCAAAATTAATGTGGTAAGAAAAACTCAACAACTCTTTTAAAATTCATATTCATATGCAAAGGAAATGAAGGGAACAAAAGAAGAAGCAAGGGCATAAATAAGGGAAGACCCATAAAATGTAGCCACAATTGTAAAACCATAGGAAAATTCTACAATATCTAGTGAAGGTATCATTCAATGGTAGGAGGGGTAGTCAAGAGATGATAACTAGTAGTCCTATCCATTTCCTTTATTTTTTTTACATAAAGGGTGTGTAAACCTTAAAGTTGGGGAGTATGATGATCCCTAGAGTTGGTCTAGTTTTTCATATTTTATGGAATTTTTCCCTCTCCAAAAACCTTGGACATTGCCTCTTTCAAGATCAGTGCATATTGCATTGACCAATTTTCTAGACATTAATAGTTTATTGATTAATTACTTGTAATGTTCATTTTGGAAATATTTTATGAGGTTAAAAATTTCTAAGTTTTCCTAAACGTTGATGAATGGTTGATAGTGATAGATATTTTAATGAGTTATGAATGATTGTTTTAATGGCTATGGAGTGTTATTACTATAGAATGATTATGTAAATGTTTCATCGGCACTAAATGTCTTCTCACAAACACTTATAAATTAAAAGGACTTGAATAGGATACAAAATCCCTTGTAGTATGTAGCCTCTATAAAATCATAATTTTAGTAAAGGACCTATATGAAAAGTGGTAATTATTCATCAAAGACAAGGAAATGTAGACTTGGCCCACTACTATAGCTTGTCCAAGAAAGAAAATGGGCCCATGAACATGCACTTTCAATAAATTTTTAAGCCAAGAAAAGAGGAAGATTGAACTACAATCCATAGTATCTCATCATGTTGGTTGATCAAGGAGGAATATGGAGCCACAAACCCTATACAACATGTCGTTGACTACACCAATGAAGAAGGATAGTGTGCCCCAAAATTTGTTTCCTTAGAAACTTTCCAAAATGATAGATCCATGGGGTGAGGAAGCTAGTGATTATGGTAATAATATTAGTTGTACCAATCCTGGGAACTCCCTAGAAGACTTTTGGGATCCAATAAATTCCCATTATAAATATTTTTATCTATAGCTTAAGTTTGGGTAGATTTTGGATTTCACGCAGTTAGGGTTATAAGTACAAAATCTATGTATTAGACATTATACATAGAAATTATTTGTTGGGAAATAAACATAATGTTCCTTTGAGTTGAGATAAGATATTTTATAGGGGTTCATCAGTCCTCTTAAATTTAGGGCCCACTTGAAGAGGTTGCTAGTCAAGACACCTTCTTCATTTTTATAATTCAATTGTGGCATGTTTTATAATTCCATAGGTCATCATCTCTTGCTCTCGAGTGGCTAAGGAAATGTTCATATTTTTAATTTAGTAGTTAGAATGTTAATTATTTCTTGTTGAACTCCTTCACAAGCATACCATGACCTCATGGTTGGTGAGAGGAGTTGTTAGAAGTTCAACGCGTCATAAAATATATTTATCTATGTAACATTTTATTTATTCTTCAACAATTGGTGTTTGTTACACATTATTTTGGTCACCCCAGTGATCAATTGGCGACATGTTCTTAACTCACTTCCATGTTCCCTGAAAATGTTAAAAGAGACTTTATCCAAGAGAAAAGTGGTTTTATTTTCCTCCCTAAAAAACTATGACAAGGAAGATCGTCGCATCATGCTCTATGCTTAGGGTGCGACGATGCTTTATCGTCACACTCTGCACCAAAGATGGACTACGGCGTCGTCGCAGGCTGTCTGTGCATAGGGTGCGACGATGCTTAAGAGAAGGAAAATTCAAAATTCATGAATTTTCTAGAAGGGAATCTTCTAGAAGATGAGGTGGCCTCCGATCAGTTTAGATATTACTTGCTTCTCTGATTTAGTGGGATCATCCTAATATCCTCATCCATCCCTCTTTCACCCTATATAAGAAGGTATCTCTCATGGAAAAGGATAAGGTTTGCATATGCATGAAGAGTTCTGCTATAGATTATGCTTGAGATAGCTATGCTTTAGCTCTCTAAGTCAGATTGTGGATCTTCTTCATCAAAGTCATTGGAGCAAAGGTGAGTGTGTTGGAGCAAAGATCCATTGAAAGGGATCTTGCAACATCAAGGCATGGGTTGTATTCTCCACTTTCCATTTTAATATAATGTAGCAATACATTTCTTCCCTATAAAGGTGTCTTTTCTTTTATTGTATAACTCCTTGATCTTATACATAGAATTCATTGGAATATATATATCTTTGTTCTCTCTCTCTTTTTTGGTTTGTACTTCTTAAACAGGTTCGCCATCCCGCATATTCAAAGATGGAGTGAAAAGGACGACACTAGAGAGAATCAAGCGTCATTTAAAAGGTATGTCACTCATTCCTCTATGAACTAGTTTATATGACAATGAAGTCTAAGGTGAAGTTTGTATTTTGTCTTGTTTTGTTCTAGCTTTCTGTGGAAGTTAGGGAGATTAGTTTGTTTCCACACATACCAATTTTTCCGATAACAAAATTGGCAACCATATTGGGGAAACTACCTCTTTTTTATTTTTTGCTTCTTATTTTCTTTTATCCTACCTTATTTTAATCAAATTCATTCTCTAAGTCTGTGGGTGATCAATCTTGACTCTCTGGTCCTGAAGGTTACTTGAAAAATTTTGTCATTTTTCCCCTTTTTAGTTTTTATCAGAGATCGTCGCACTGTGTCCTATTGATAACCTATGATGATTCCTTGCCGTCGCACTCTACTTGTGCAAACCAGAGTGACGACATCGCACTTTGCTTTATTGACAGCCTGGATTGCATTGTACTCTTCTGCAACCTGCGACGATTCTTGTAGGAATTGTTGGGTGACACTTAAATTTCTTTTATTTGCCCATATTTGTCTTTACTGCCTGGGGTGAACTTTTGACACTGGTGAATGATTAGTTTACAACTTTTAAGCCTGGATTTGATTGATTTTCAAGGATTGAAAGTCTTCTTTACAAGTTTTGCAAATTTTGTTTCTTGACATCTTGTCACAAGGGTATAATCTCAAGATTTTGTTCCTGGGTGCTTGTTTGATAAGTAGTCCTTGATTTCTTTTGAGTTTTGGATTTTTTTACTTTCTGGATTGTTGATTGATTAAGAGACATTTTTTTTTTGCATTCAACAAAAGGTTTTCTTATCATTTCATTTTTTTCTTGCATTGTGAGTTTGATTTGGGAATAGTGTTGAGTGTGCAATAGTTTTCTTAGACCATTCTTTCTTTTCTTCATTACTTGTGCTAATTTGAAAACGAAAGAACTGAAGTTTATTCTTCTTTTTAGTAGTCTTTGTAAGAAATTTTTACATTCATATATTTTTTGAAAAGAGAAAATTTGGAAAGTTATTAGTTTTGATTGTTTGGAATCTATATCATTCAAAGATAGAGAAATTGTGCTTGGTAGATTTTGTATTCTAAAAAAAGATAAACCTTATCCATACTGTAATTAGAGTTCATTGAATGAAATGTTTGCATTTCATCTCTTCTTGAATCTTATTGGTCAAGGTAAAAAATATCATCAGTTTCACTTTTGTTTCCCTTTTGAGTAAACAAAACCCTTTAAAATACAATGTAATTTTAAAATCTATTAGAAACTTTTATTTTTTAGAACTTTTCTACACCAACATTATCTAGGATAGCGCTTTGGAATAGGTTGTAAGGAACACTCTCCAAAGCATCAAAACACACAATAGTATCTTGTGATAGGGAGAGTACAAATCTACTTGCTATATTTTGTCCTGGGAAGCCCTTCTAACACAAGGGTCAATCACGAGGTCGCATTAGGACCGACAGAGTTACTCACCCTACTTTTTTGGTCTTAGTGTAGAGATTGCGAGTATTATTGAGGGCCACTTGAGAAAAAAAATCATGTGGGGACCTTCTTGAGTCAATTTAGGGCTTAGATACCCTTCCCTTGTGCATGGATCAGATTGTCGACTTCTTCCCCAGACATCATTGTCATTATTGGTAACCTTATTGGCCTATCTCTTTAGAGTCTTTACACAAGGTGATTGTGGAGGGGAAATTCTTCACAATACCTGGAATCAACGTTAGAAAACTCACTCAGACTACTTGAAGGGTATACCCATGATTGTGTGTGGGAGCTTGCACCAAGGTGTAAGTCCATTAAGAAAGTCATCAACGTAACATTTCCACCCGCTTTATCCCATCCCCTTCTTGTCTTGATTTCATGACGTTGGATTTCATCACCAACTAGTGAATTCGAAATAAGAAGTTTTGTTTGTGTGTTTGGTATCTAAATTTTATTAGTGAGTGTTGTTTGTTCTCTAGTTTTCCATAGATTTCTTTCATTCTTTATTTGGTTTGTCGAACATTGGCCTTTTTCATTCACGTAGGATGCAAGGGTTACCTCCGGAAGATCCAGAAGAATATACTCATTTTCTTCCTAACTCACCAGAGGGTTCTCTTGAAGGAGAAGTCAATAATGACGTAACCTCTGAGATTGGAAGTTATAATCCA
Source organism: Picea mariana (assembly GCA_032191745.1). Lineage (NCBI taxonomy): Eukaryota > Viridiplantae > Streptophyta > Pinopsida > Pinales > Pinaceae > Picea > Picea mariana. The sequence goes on from JASDQU011400682.1 coordinate 21,616, forward strand.
TTGAAGGAATCCATACTTCCCGTAAATCCATTATTGAGTGTGGTACGAGATCCAATTTTCCTCTAGATAAATTCATCAAGAGACATTATTGCTTAAGATTATACTGGAAAACCTATTGGACCTCATGCAGAGTCTAGAGTAGACGATCCTCTCTTTCAGAGTGATTCGTTTAGAATTTTGGTTCATACTGCTGGAAATTTTGATCCTAACTCATTTGGTCCTATTCGTTCTCTTTGGAGAACTTCTTCGGGACAATATATTTTTGAATAACTAGGAATGAGTCATCTATGCCAGAGGACCTCTAATCAACCTATGGAATCACATACGATTATGAATTCCACTGCCTACATAGTACCCTTAAATCATTTTACTGGAACTACCAGTAATGTTGTCACAGTCTCAGACCAATTGTTGGTTGGTTCTCATACAATTCTTCTTCTCCAGCTCACTAGCTCTACCATGGTCCCACAAGCTACACTTATTTATGTCAAAAGTGCAGTAATCACTCAAGATTCTATTGGAACACCACTTCCTCTTAGAAAAAATTGGTCACTTCCACCTGGGTATCATGCTCTAAATGCGTCTATTGCTAATCTTGCCAAGAATCTGTCTGGAGGGCCTAATATTTGTGTTCCTCCTGGGTATACTACTAGTAGTAGTTATGTTCCTACACCTACCTAGGTTCTCTCCGAGGGGCCTAGAATTCCTCCCCCACATTAACCTGAAGGATCTAATCATCCTGGCCCAAGTAGCTCCAATCAAATTGGAGGCACAAGTCATTATGTCACTTATGGTTTTCAAATTCCTGTTGGAAGTCAACCTCAATTTGGGGGGAAACCCCAAGTTGGGGATCATAACCTAGTGTATGGGAAGTATATCCATGGATTACAGTCTCAACCTTAGAATTTTCCTTTCCCAAGGAAATCAAAACCGCCCAAGGGGAAACTTCCTCAAGTTAATTCTTTTGTACCCCCTAATCCCATACAACCATATCTAGGCTCTATGAATCCTACCCAGGGTCAAGCTTTTCAGTCTAATGCTCCTTCCCAAGGAAGCTTACCTAATAAACCAACTCAAGTTGGCTATTTGAATCAAAATCCTCCACCACTGAATTTGACTGGACCCCCTAACTATCTATAGACTGCTTATGGCCCTACTGGTATACCTACGAGACTACCTCCTCAGAATTACCATTTTCCTCAAGTGAATAGACAGTTGTCGTTTCTTGCTACTTTGAATTTACCGTATTTATCTAGGATTTTGAATGATCCTATCTTGCATTCTCCTTATTCATCAGTCATACCTGTCAAGTTACCATCATACATTCCTAAGTTTGATGGTCGATCAGGGGAAGACCCAAATAATCACGTCATGACTTTCCATCTTTGGTGTTCATCCAACTCTTTGATGGATGACTCCATTAGATTATGTCTTTTTCAATGAACTCTGATGGATTCGGAAGCCAAGTAGTATATTGAATTGCCACGAGGCTTATTCAATGAATTTAATACCTTATATATATCTTTCTTAACGCATTACCAGCTACCAATCCGATACGAAACAGGAACCAAAATTTTGAGTTCATTTAAACAATCCTCGTCCACTCACATTTCTGATCATATTCATGGGTGGAGGAGGAGAAGACACTTAATCAAAGTTCACCTTCCTGATCAATTATTGGCCGAGTGGTTTACCAAGTCACTTATTGGTCCTATAGCCCATGATGTTTCCATGGGTTGTGTCCTCACTGAAGAGCAGGAGATTAGTCGTGCTCAATACTTGGATCTCATTTATTCACAATCAATCACACTATATGACTTGATTCTTGATGTTCCTCGTCAGTCTACAAATCCAGCCCCAACACCTCTAGTAGATTCTCATGCTACTAATGGCGTGATCGACACTTTCCATGCTGAGACTTAGTCTAAACAAGCCAGTCATACCAATCCCAAGTCTAATATTTCTAATGTACAAAATAATTCTCCTCCAACTCCTCCCACTAGAACTTTTGAAGTTAATTCGGTACAATCTACACCTACCGGTAAAAATCTAAATAAAAAGAAAGGGAAGGGAAAGAATAAGGAGGAAAAACATAATAATCAACAATACAAAAAACCAAAAAGTCATTATGTTGATGAAAAAGAAAAGCGTAAACCTTGTTATCCTTGTCTTATCTATGGTGAGGATCATTATATGAAATATTTTCCACGACGTGTTGAGGTTACTAAGTTCCTGCAAGGGACCAGGACACCTCCTACACCCGTCATTTTTTCACAACCTTTTTCTTCTCAGCAGCAGGCCCAATTGGTCATTCATGACCAATCTTCTCCCTCTACCACATCTTATGTACTTATGTGTACTGGTGACTCCAAGAAGAACGAAGTTGCAATCGCTACTCGAGCCAAAGATTATTCACCTTCGAAAGAGAAAGTTGATGATTCACCACCTTCGTTGGCTCAACCTCCTCCATCAACTTCACCTCCCAATGGTCCTCTTCATATCAAAAGACAAATTCTAGACATAGTTATTTTTCCTCTTCCTAAGGGCGTTGTTCATAAGTTGTCATTTAATCCTCACACGTGTGCTACTCAAAACTACAGTATTGTAGAAGATCCTGTGCAAGCACCTTCTGCGATGTTGCCTCTTGAAGTCCTTCAAAGTTGTCCTATGCAACCGAAGGCACTGTTAAAGGCTATTGGTGGAATTTATTCTACTGATACGAACTTGATAATATTTTACTTGGAATATAATATTCCAAGGCTTCCTCCTCAATTAGTGTTTCAGATACAAGTTATTGTGGAAAATAAGAATATTTTTTGAACCATTATTGATGAAGGAGCCTTGACTTGCATCATGTCTGTCAGTTGTTGGAAGGCTATTGGCTCTCCTAACCTTAACAAGTCACAGAATGCTCTTAAAGCATTTAGTGGTATAGGATTTAAACCTTACAGTGTTCTTCCTATGTTATCTATTACATTAGAAGGAAAAGTGGTTCATGTTGAGGTTGAGGCCTTTGATGCACCTCTCGATTACAACCTTCTACTTTGTCATAGTTGGATTTATTCCATGCATGCAGTTATTTCTACTCATTTCTGTGTGATACGTTTCCCTCACCAAGAAATTTTTTTTACCGTCGATCAACTTGCCTTATTTAATTTTGATTCTCGTACTAGTAATGTACCTTTCATTGGGAAAACACCTCTCATTTATGAGAATGTCAGTGTGGGTCTATTAAAATATTCATCGTTAATGGGTATGTTCCCCATTCCACCACCTGATATTCCTACTCATTTTTTCGCCTCAATTAACATGATATCAACCATTGTTGGTGAAATCCCCGAGTCTTATGACCCTTGGATAGTACCTAGATTTGATGATTTTCTTCATTACGACGACAAAATGCCTTTAAGTCCAGTAGAATTGTCTTATCAATATATTCAATCAGCAACCCTCTCCCCATTCTCTCTTATATACATCTCCAAATCCATTTCACATAGTCTTTCACACCGATGAAATGATTATGACAATCATGTCTATGGAAGATACCCCATGGGACTATGGGCATCATCGTTCTATTCTTTTGCTGGAACCCAAGACTATAGAGAGTTATCAGTGGATCTCAAATTTGTCTACTGTTGTTACTTTTTCTCTTGTTCTTGAACCAATACACTATGTTTTGTATGAAGGAAACTTGAGTAACAGTTCACCCACCATCCCTTTATATATTTCTATTAAACCTGGCGTCATGGAAAATGTTCACATCGGTGCCTCATGTTCTGCCGATGAGGTCCATCTTTATAAAGCTCTTTTCCAAGAATTTTGTGACGTTTTTTCATGGAGTTATGAAGAGATGTCAGGCATTGATCCAAATATTATTGTACATGTGATTAATACTTACCCAGACGCTAAACCTATTCGACAGAGACTTCTCCCAGTACATCCACGCAAAGTTTTTGTTATTAAACTCGAAGTTGAAAAAATTCTTAAAGTTAGTTTTGTATATCTTGTGGCTTTGACTGATTGGGTGTCTAATCTTGTTTCAGTTACGAAGAAATAAGGCACAATCTGTATTTGTGTAAATTATAGGGATATTAGAAAAGCTTGTCCCAAGGACAATTATCCAACCCATTTCATTGACCAGATTGTTGACAACTGTGCCAGGAATGAAATCTTCTCTTTAATGGATGGTTTCTTCGGTTATAATCAAATCAATATTTTACCTGCGGATCAACATAAGACTTCTTTTATCTGCCCTTGGGGAACCTTCGCATACAGGAAACTACCTTTTGGTCTCAAGAATGCTTGTGCAACTTTTTAGCACGCTATGTCTTATGCTTTTCATGATATTAATCACATTGCAAACTTTACCTAGATGATTTATCGGCGCATTCCCTACATCCTCAAGATCCCCCAACACATTTACAAGCCATTTTCCTATGTTGTCTCTATTATTGCATACGATTGAATCCACATAAATGTGTTTTTTGTGTGGATTTTGGACGTCTTCTTGGTTTTATCGTTTCTACACATGGGATAAGGGTGGACCCTCTGAAGGTTGAAGCTATTCTCAATCTACCTCCTCCTTCTACATTGCGCCAACTCCAAAGTTTGCAAGGGAAGGCAAAATTTTTACGTCAATTCATCCCCAACTATGTTGAATTAACGAAAGATTCTACTTGACTGCTTAAAAAGGGTCACGATTTTGTATGGGACAACACTACCAACAAATCCTTTGAAGCTTTGAAACTTTCCTTAACCCATACACCACTCTTATTTTCACCCGATTATAGTCGAGATTATTTCTTATAATTAGTTGCTTCGGACTCTACCTTCACTATGGTTCTAGTCCAAGAGGATGATGAACATGATGAACATGTCATCTGCTATTTGATTTGGAGTCTCACGACCATCGAAACCAAATACTTCCATGTGGAGAAACTCGCCTTGGCAGTTGTTCAAGATGTTCAACATTTTTGTAATTATATTGTATTACGCAAAACCACCTTCATTTTCAATTGCAACCCTATGCAACACATCTTTATTTGACAATTGTTGGGGGGGAAATACTCCAAATGGATAGTCATTCTCCAGGAGTTTGATTTGGAATTTGAGCGTGTCAAATCAAAGAAATCTTTGGTTTTTTCCGAATTGATATATGAACTTCCCTCTACTGAGACAGAAACTGTGGCAGAGGATTCCTTGCCTGATGATTCTCTCTTTATAATCAATTATGACGACATATGGTATGGAGACATTATCATTTATCTCCAAACCCAAACTTTTTGGCCCAATCTTTCTAGTGTGGATCGTCGTCGTATTCGGTATCAATCTCGTCAATACATTATCCTTGGTGATATCCTTTACCGTCCTGGTATTGATTCGATTTTTCAACGATGCCTAACCTATGATGAAGCTGGGAAATCTTTGAATGACTATCATTCTATAGCATGTGGTGGTCATATGTCTGGCTATGCCACTGCCCAAAATATCTTACGAGCTGGTTACTTTTGGCCTTCATTATTTAAGGATTTCATTATTGTCGTCTAGAAATGTCATGTTTGTCAAACATATAACAATAAGAAATGATCTCATCCTATTCCTCTTTACCCTGTAGTTTCCATTGGTCCATTTTCTAAATGGGGCATTGACTTCATGACATGTAACCCTCACTTAGTCGTGGGGCATGGATACATCATCATAGGCTTTTATTATTTCACTAAATGGGTTGAGGCAATGCCTACATTTGATAATACCGGGAAAACTACAGTGTTGTTCATATTCAATCATATCATTACTCAATTTGGTTTCCCTTAAGCCATATTCATTGAACATGGTAGTCATTTTCACAATTTCATGATGTCTGAACTTACCGAGAAGTTGGGTCTTCGACATGAAAACTCAACATATTACTATCCACAGGCCAATGGCCAGGTTGAAGAAATTAACAAAGTTCTTACTACTATGCTTTGACGGATGATAGGAATTCACAAGTCAATATGGCACACATTTCTCTTCTCTACATTATGGGCCTATCAGATATCTATTAAATCTACCACAGGGTTCAAACCTTTCTAGTTAGTATATGGTATTGAAGTTATTCTATTGATTGAATGTGAAATCCCATCTTTGAAACTGGTTGTCAAACTTCTCCCCAACACCTCAGCTAAAGAGGAACATCTCTTGTATTTGATGCAATTAGACGAGACTCGTCATGATTCTACCTTAGTCATTGAAACTTAGAAGAATCATGTCAAAGCTCAATATGACAAGCATGTCAAACCACATGTTTTTTCTGAGGATGATTTAGTTCTTCTCTATGAACAAGATCGTGACTTATTAGGGGCTGGTAAATTCGAGCCTATGTGGCATGGCCCTTATATTGTGAAATGAGTGTTGGAGAAATGGGCTTATGAGTTGGTGTATTATGTTGGAATTTCTTTGACTGAACCGAGGAATGGGCTTTACTTGAAGAATTACTATGCTTAAACTATTTTTTGCATGAGTGTTTTGTATTTTTAGTGTACTATACTCTAGTGTGGTTTTTTGTTTTTGTTCTTCCTTTTAGCTTCTTACCTTGCATTGTTCTTCCTTTTAGATTCTTACCTTGCATTGTGCTTGGTTTCCAGATTTCGATGTCTTCACTACCCTATAGCGGCTTTGCTTATGGTGCTAGTCGCAATACCCAAAACCTAGCATCCGTTGCATGGGAAATCTATGCACCTACAAATGCATTGATCAGTCTACATGGTGTTTTCCTTGGTCGTGCAACTAATAATATCGCAGAATACAGTGTAGTTATTGAATTATTAACTGACACCATTTCATTTGGAATCCATCATCTTATTGTATGACTCAATTCACAGTTAGTATTGTTGCAGTTAAGTAACATTTATTCCATCTGAAGTCCTACTTTGTTAAGGGTATAATTAAGAATTCACCTCTTGGAAAGATATTTTGATTATATCGAATATCAACATATTCTTAGATGTCTAAACACATTAACAAATGCATTGGCTAATTATGTGCTAGATAGACATTTTATACATTTATAAATCCAAACACACATTTGAAAAAGACAAGAAAGATGGTAGGAACTTTATATTAATAACGATAAAAGTTACAAAAAGTGTTTTGTACAAGGACCAAAATATCAAAAATTGAAGCGCATGGCTTCATGTACAAAAGCATCAAGGATGTTTCTCACTGTAACAAACAACTGCCTGTGCCACTCTACAGATCAGTCGACCAATAGATGCAGATATGCCAATTGTATGGCATTGTCAGTGCCCAAGAAGTTTGTCCACCGTGGAATCAGGGATATTCATGATTGATCCCTCTAGGTTTTGATCAATCACCTCGAGATCCGCAGTGGCCACTCCTTCTATAGAACCTCTCTCTCCTCACCTCTGACTGGGAGATGATCCTGGAGGATGATAAGGCCCCACATCTGCATTATTGAGAGCACTTGATTAGTCTTAGATAGATGACACAAAAAACATTTTTTATAATTAGAATATCAAAAACATCATATAATTAAAATTTGTCTTCTTACCTATGTCTCCCCACTGAGATCCCTCAAGAAGAGATAAGTCAGGATCCCCACGTAAATCTGTCCCAGCATACGCATAGTCCTCCACCATGATTAGCTGATTTCTCATCCATTGGAAGAAAACATAGTCATAATTGACGATAGGCACACCATCGTGACGAGCCATTAGGTCCACCCACCTTTTCATCCATGGATCTTGTGGAGTAGGTATACCCCACTCCACCTGTAGACGTAGGATGGGAACCCTCTCCAATAAAAAGGACACCAAAATGGACTCATAACCAAACTATTTCAACTGACCATTTTAACACTTTTTCAGTTGTTTTTTCATGTTCTTCAAGACACCCTCACACCAATTGAAGACCCTGGGTTCCATGCACTCTATGGCATATTGAAAATGACTTTGAAAATCCATGTGGGGAGTTTCACTCCCTGCCATCTGGGTAATGGTATAAAGGATGGTCCGCAATGGTAAATCCCGAAAATATATGATGGCCACCTTGCCACTATGTTATTCCGTACCCAACACTCAATGGTGAGCAACATAGTAATCCATGGGTTCTCCTCCACCCCTGCTTCCTGAGAGTGAAACTCAAGAGACTCAGTAAGATAAACCCATCAAAAAGTAAATATTCTTTATGTCCAATGTGAGTGTATTCACATCCACGCAGAAGGCTTATTCTTTAATATCCCACATGTGAGCCAAATACTCTAAAAATATCAGTTGGGCTCTCATGCCCTGAATTTTGAATAACTTGAGTAATCCACATTGCCTAAGTTCCATAACTGTGTCCGGGTCATTCCCAACAAAATAGTCTTCTTGTTCATGATCTCGTTCTCGACACTCGAGCATTTTGACCAAGGAAGTTCTGCCAAGGAACATCAAAAGAAGATTAGAATCATAAAAAATCCATTCTTGGAAGTTTCCCTAGTTATTTTTATCTTTTCAAAAGTTGATTTGCGGTCATCCCAAGGCAGTGCTTTCATGCAGAGCGACATCGTCGCACCCTGTATTTGAGCCCCCTACGATGATTCCAGATCATCGCAGTTCACGATACTGTGGACCTGCGACGATCTGAAAGCGCAGGTACCCCCAAAAAATTGACCCAAACTCAACAATAAACCAATAAAAACAATATTTTAAACCATGAAAAGATAAAGAAGTAGAAGGTTACCTTTTTTACAGAGACGGTTTGCGAAATGATCCACCAGGCGCTCTAGAATCGACATTTGAAATTTGGGAGAAAAACAGGGTTTTGGGCACTATTTGGGTAAATTTGCAAATAAAATGGTAAAACGGTTGTTTTGTCCTATTTTATTTTTTTTTACCATATTTTATTGCAAAATTAAATTATTTTTAATATTTTACCCATGCCCTAAAGTCTAACAACTTTGCGAAGTGTTTTCTTTTACAGATTAAAATTTCTAAGGACGAGACGTTTTACTAGGGTCCACCATTTTTTATTGGTTTTGTGTTTTTTTTCTTATGAACAGATGCTTTTAGGGTTTTTTAGGAAAAACTATGAGCACAATCTTAATAATTTATCACGCTCGTGAAACCATGAGAATGCAATCGAGTAACCTTTTGTCGTTTTTATAACTCGCATTGGTAATACGAAAAAAACCCTTATGGAGTATCCTTTAATATCTTTTCAAGCTCCCTAAACACGAAAAGATAGTCGAGCAACCTTGTTCTTTTCACGCTCGTAAAAGTATTTGAAGAAAACATTTGATGAGTGGTAGATTATCTATTTTTTGGTCTCATCATACTAACTTACGAAAAAGGACCTTATGCAGTTCTCTTTAAGTGTTTTTTAGACTCTCTAAACATGAAAAAACCCTGAGTTTTCTTTCTTTGGACTCGTTAAACAAGCATGGAAATACCCATATGGGATCAAACCACTCCTTCTTAGGGTTCGTTGAAAATAATCTGAGGGACTCATCCAAAGGATGAGCTTACATCACAAGAATATGTTATCATCCTCAAGCTTGCGTACAAATAAATAGGTACTCGCCAGAAATGGTGGCGGAAAATTGGGAAGAAAGGTGTCGTTATATTTGTGTTAGTGGAAGTAAAGTCACTCTTGAATATGACACCCCCCTTCATCACTGTATTTGGGTTGGGAAATCCATTTTTCTCTCATTTGACCATCTACAAGTTCATATGTTGGGTCCTCCTTTGATTCAATGCTGCCAAGAAAATTGTCGTGTCGTTCATATGTTCAAGAGAAGCCCAACCTAAACAAGAATTCTATTGAGTCGACCATCTGTAGTTATATATTTTCTACCATGCCGGCCTCCCTTCAGTCATTTATGAATCAATTTATACTCTGATCTACCTCAAATATGTTACATATTTTGTGTCATTGATGGGCGATACATCAAGGCCCTTCTATGATGAGTCTTTTCCTATTGACTTCAAGTCATTATCTAGGAACAAGACTTATAAATCACATTGGTACCTTGGTGCATGCATGCCTCAATGGCAGGTTTCCTCACTTTCAATAGTGGGTTCACATCATTGGCCCCTGATTGGAAGATTCCATCGAGTGTTTGACTTCAACTCATTCATTCACACTCATCAGATTGTACTAGAGTACCTTGGGAATCATTGACATCAATGGTGATTTCCATCTCACTTGTTAATGGTTTTCATTAATGACCAGTAATCAAGTGGTTTCTATCATGTTCGACTTCGACACCTGTAATCACATGGCTAGATTCATACTTAGAGACGACGGAATTGAAGACCCTGGATCTCATAATATCGGTACAGGTTGCAATGGAGTATTCATAAGTTTGTACTGACACATAGATCCACTGTGTGTGTCTCGTGGCTATGTCTGAATTTGAATTCTTTTAGAGCATAGATCCGCAATGTATTCCTTGTGGTTATTTTGACTATGATGACTTGGATCCATAGTGTATGTTTGGTGGCCATGAATCACTTGACAATTATGATTAGAGTCACTTTTAGTTTGAATTTGGAAATTCCTACTTCAGAAGATGGTATATTATTATGCATATGCTTGATTGTTTGCAGGTTCTTGATCGATGCACTCCTTTTTTTCAACACACACATTCTACAAAGTATTTCAGTTGTCACAGTTTCCAACTTCATACCTTGGGGGGCATTCTATTACACATTATTTTGGTCACCCCAGTGATCAACTGACGACATGTTCTTAACTCACTTCCATGTTCCCTGAAAATATTAAAAGAGACTTCTCCAAGAAAAAAGTGGTTTGCTTTTCCTCCCTCAAAAACTATGACAAGGAAGATCGTCGCATCTTGCTCTATGATTAGGGTGTGATGATGCTTGATCACCCCACTCTACACCAAATCTGGACTATGGCATCATCGTAGGCTGCCTGTGCATAGGGTGCAATGATGCTTAAGAAAAGGAAAAGTAAAAATTCATGAATGTTCTAGAAGGGAATCTTAGAGAAGATGAGGTGGCCTCTGATCGATTTGGATATTACTCCCTTCTCTTATTTAGTGGGATCGTCCTAATCTCCTCATCCATCCCTCTTTCACCCTATATAAGGAGGGATCTCTCATGGAAAAGGCTAAGGTTGAAAATTCTAAGGTTTTCATATGCATGAAGAGTTCTACTATAGATTATACTTGAGATAGCTTTTCTTTAGCTCTCTAAGTCAGATTGTGGATATTCTTCATCAAAGGCATTGGAGAAAAGGTTTGTGTGTTGGAGAAAATATCCATTGAAAGGGATCTTGCAACATCAAAGCATGTATTGTATTCTCCACTTTCCATTTTAATATATGCAACAATACATTTCTTCCCTATAAAGGTATCTTGGCTTTTATTGTATAACGCCTTGATCTTATACATAGAATTCATTGGAATATATATATATTTATTTTCTCTCTCTTTGTTAGTTTGTTCTTCTTAAATAGTTTCACCATCCTACAAATCCAAAGATGGAGTGACAAGGACGACACTAGAAAGGATCAAGCATCATTTAAAAGTTATGTCACTCATTCCTCTCTGAACTAGTTTATATGACAATGAAGTCTAATGTGAAGTTTGTATTATGTCTTGTTTTTTTCTAGATTCATGTGGAAGTTAGGGAGATTAGTTTTTTCTGCACTTACCAATTTGTCCGATAACAATATTCATTCATATAATATTCATTTCCTTGTAAAAAAACCTTCATTTTCAAGTATTTTGGTTACATATTGTTCCAAGAGATCTCCATGAGATCCATGAGATCCACTTCTTTTAAGCATACCTCTCTAACATTGTCATCACAACACACAACACTCAATAACCTATCATTTTCCCATTCATTTCCATATTCTTAAGCAATGTGCAAGAACCTCTCATTTTCACAATATAACTAAAACCATAAGACCATTAATACACACACACACACACACACACACACACACACACACACACACACACACACACACATCTTGATAATACACATATTGACAAATCAATGGCTACATTCAATATTATGGATATTAGGGATGTTGTAAATTAGGGTTCATACAAAGCTCTTATGTGTGTTGTGTGTATCTCATAAAGATGAGACAGAAGTATTCATGTTGAATTTGGCTATTGTGATCCCAGTAGATGTGATGTGATCTAAGATGCTCATTATTGTCTTCCCACTTTAGGAGAAAATTGTCCTCAATTTTTGGTACATATGGTGAAATTGTTGGTCAAAATTGGAGTGATATACAATTGTTGGTCAAAAGAAGAGTGATATCCAATTGTTGGTCAAAAGAATACTGATATCCAATTGGCTTGTGAATACAATCTTCCCTTCTTACTAGCCAGGTAAGTAGTTATCATTTATTTAGTATTCTATGTACAAAATTGAAGGTTTAAAATCTAGAATTGTATATTATGGGTATGCAATTTGCACCCATAACTATAGTTAGAACTATTGTTGTGCCATAAATCCAAGGTAACCTCTCTTTATTTGTATTATTTCTCTAACATGTTTTATCTTCAACTATGCCCCCTTTTTTTGTACGATAATGGATAGAGTTATAAAATGCCTCATGGCCCTTTAATGCTACTAAACTGAGTGAGATTAGTAAGTTCCAAGATGTTTGATAAAATGACTTAAAACATTATATATAAATTTGGCTGTCATATTGGCACTTCTTGTCTCCTTTCCATAGTTGTGGAAATGTTTTGATTACTCCTAGGAATGTCTTGCTTGGTCCTTAATTTTTCAAGAGCAATGTTTAAATTGATATTTAACTTTCTATTTGCTCGTGTTGTTAAGAACCAAATATCAAGATAGCATATAAAAACCTCAAAATAAGTACTCAATGCCTTGAAAAAGAGATAATTTTAGATAATAAGCCTCTTCGAGAGGGAAACCTCCTTATACACCACATAAATTTCCAAATACAATATGATTCCAAATGAAAAGTTATCCTTGGAATATATAGGAGACTAGGAGGTACAATCACAACTAATGGACCCAAGCCAACATAAATAAAATAACATTACTAATGTAATATTCCCCAATTAAGGGGTAATTTGCCACTATTTAGGACTGAGCATGCCCCTCCCCTTAAGACAAGTGTTTCCGCAACACTTGAGTAATTCTGGATGCTTATTTATAAAAGACTCATCTTCCCAAGTGGAATCTTAAACATGTAGTTTCCTCCACTTAATGAGATACTCTGAAATGGATCTATTCCTCAGCTGGCGAATTCTTGTGTCAGTGATAGCTTCAGGCTCCAATATGATTTTTCCTTCCTTGTCAAGTTATGGAAATATAGTTTGA
>JASDQU011400685.1:1472-11502 GCA_032191745.1 Picea mariana
AGAGGAGGTGTCACAAAGAATCTCATCTTATATCCTCCTTCCAAGCCAAGCCCAACTTTCGTATATCCACAATTTCCACCACCACGATATCCAGAAAAGGATTTACAATCCCCTCTCACACTGGAAGAAGCCCTCAGACATAAAAACCAGCTAGAGGATGACGTAATCAGTGGGTTTATTAATAGCCCAACCACCATGAGTAACCCAAACTACCAAATGCTCCAAGTTGTTCTAGACTGTGAAGAACAGGGAGACCCACTGGAAGATTTAATGGAACAACAAATTCCAACTACAGTTGTTCATAACGGAAAATCCGTTGAGATTGCACCAGGGAGATCTCTGAACATCAATGTCAATTTAGATGAACAACAACAACAAAATCTAATTCAAGTCCTCTCCAAATACCAACAAGATTTTGTATGGGAGTATTATGATATGAAAGGTATTGATCTGCAACTCTGTACACACCACATTTATCTTGAAAAAGACGCTCGACCTATCTGACAGTCGCAGAGATGACTGAATCCCCATCTTAGGGATATTGTTAAGGAAGAATTACAAAAGCTGTTGGATGTATATTTTATATACCCTATCTCAGATAGTCGGTGGGTTTCCCCATTAGTGATCGTCCCAAAGAAAAATGGGAAATGGAGAATCTGTGTTGACTACAAGGAACTTAACAATTCCACTCAAAAGGATCATTTCCCCTTACCTTTGGTCGATCAGGTCCTAGATAATCTCGTAGGAAAGGAATTATTTTCTTTCCTAGACGGTTTTAGTGGCTACAATCAGATCTAGATTGCCCCAGGAGATCAAGATAAAACTACATTCACTTGCCCCTGGGGTAACTTTGCATAGAGAGTATTGCCCTTTGGACTATGTAACACTCCAACCACATTCCAAAGGGCCATCCTAAGAATATTCAACGACCTGATTAGCGAAGGGCTTGAAGTCTACATGGATGAATTCACTCTTTATGGTGACAACTTCGACCAAGCACTGAATAATATGGAGAAGGTACTGGAACGATGCATTTCTACCAGGTTATGTTTAAGCCATGAAAAATGTCACATGATGATGACAAAGGGTGTGGTACTAGAGCATTATACTTTTGCAGATGGAATTAGAGTAGATCCAACAAAAATAGAGGTAATCCTTAATCTACCTACACCACACACACAAATAGAGGTACGTAGTTTCCTTGGCGCTTCTGGATACTATCATAGATTTATAGAAAATTTGGCAAGAACCGCTGCACCTTTACATGCTTTGACTGGTAATGTGTAGTTTCAGTGGTCTTGCAAGTGTGATGTGGCATTTGAAGGACTCAAGAAACTGATATCGACAACACCGGTGTTGAGGGGACCAAATTGGAAAATACCTTTTCACATCTCCACCGATGCATTAGATATTTCCATAGGCACCATCCTTGGACAAGAAGAAGACAAGAAACCTTACGCTATTTATTTCATTAGAAAGAATCTTACTTTAGCTGAACTTAATTATACAGTAATAGAAAAAGAATTTTTAGCTGTTATACATGCCATCAATAAATTTTGTCATTATATAACAGGTTATGTCATTATTCTGTATACTGATCATTCTACTATTATATATCTAGCTAATAAACTGATTACTAATGGACGGGTCACTCGGTGGTTATTACTCTTGCAGGAATTTGACATCACCATCAAATATTGATCTGGGAGAGAAAATCTTGTTGCAGACTTCCTATCCTGCATACCCAAAACATATGACTCCTTAACAATTGAAGATCAATTTCCATATGAGCATCTGTTTGTCGTTACCACAAAGCCACCTTGGTACACTGATGTGGCAAATTATCTGGCAACGAGAAGATTATTGGCACATCTATCATCAAGGGAAAGAAAACTAATCATCCAACGTAGTGCATGATTCGCTTGGATCGACGGATATCTCTTCCACACAGGAGTTGATCTCTAGATCTGCAGATGCGTACAAGATGACGAAATCTACGACATACTAAAGGCAGGACATGACGAACCCTGTGGTAGGAATTTTGTAGATCGCATGACTAGACACAAAATTTTACAGATGGGTTACTATTGGCCCTCAATATTCAGAGATGCAAAGAAATACGTCCATATCTGCGACATCTGTCAACGGATGGGACAACTAGGTCAGACTAATGAAATTCCCTTGAAAGCACAAATAGTCGCATAACCATTTGAAATATGGGCACTAGACTTCATTGTCCCCTTCAATCTAAAGTCAAATCAAAAGGCCTATATTCTAGTGGCTACGGACTACATGACTAATGGGTAGAGGCAGAATCCCTACCAAATGCAATAGAAGAGGTAGTCATCAAATTTCTTTTCAAATTATTTGTATGCTATGGACTACCCAAGGAAGTAATCATTGATGGGGGGTCAAAATTTACATCTCATAGAATCACCACCACCCTAGAAAATTATCATATTAAGCACAGAGTTACTTCTCCATATCACCCACAGGCAAATGGGAAAGTAGAAAGCACAAATAAGGTCCTGGAGGCAATCCTGACAAAGATTGTCTCAACAAACTGACAGAATTGGGCTACTGAGCTTCCAAATGCCTTATGGGCTTATCGAACAACATGGTGTAACACCACTAGATACTCTCCCTATCACCTAGTCTATGGTAAATAACCCATCTTCCCAATTGAGTTTGAGATGAAGACCCTAAGGATGGCCCAGGAAATTGGACCGGATCTAACAACGACACATAAACAACGCCTTCAACAAATCAATGAATTGGATGAAGCACGTCTATCTGTTGTGGAGCGCACAACTGTTATTCAACAACAAAGAGTGACCTGGCATGACAAGCATATCAAGAATAAATCATTGAAGAAGGGTGATTGGGCGCTTCTCTATGACTCTAGATTTCATGATTTTCCGGGAAAATTACAGACACGGTGGTTGGGACCATATGAAATTGAGGAAATCCATGATAATGGCACGGTCACTTTAATCACCATCGATGGGTTTGGATCTCCATTTTTGGTTAATGGGCACTGACTACGACTTTACCATCATCTGCCTTCAAAAGAATCTTTCTACTAGGAAGTAAGTAAGGATCCTACCGTTCAAATTTTGGCTGGCTGGGAAGGTAACCCAACCACCCCAACTCCATAAATGATGAATTTTGTTGACACTGTACATACTGTATATAGTTTTCATTAAGTATTAGTTTTTCTTTTTCTTTTCATTTTTTTGAGAAATAGGGAGGATAATTGTAATCAACACAATTAGCACTCTTTTTTGTTCTGCACGCTTGCTTTATCCTATCACACGGACCCAGTCTTTCACAGAAAAATGAATATGTCATGCTCCACAGCAGTAATAGGGAAACCATAATGAACTCATGACATCAACAGACCATCCCATACTCGATTCTGAAATAAACTGACCCATAATAATTGAATGAATTTAGTTGATGACTAATCAACCTTAGATTCAACAAAAGAATAAATAATTCCATGGGGAAGTTTCCAAAATTATCCATTGAGATGGTTAAAAATTAACAAATGTCGTTCATTTGAAAGGAACAACTATTGTTCCTTTATGCGATTGTTGTTCAATTGAAAGGAACAACTGTTGTTCCTTCTCGCGACAGTTGTTCCTTCGCGCGATTGTTGTTCAATTGAAAGGAACAATTGTTGTTCCTTCTCGCGACTGTTGTTCCTTCTCGCGACCGATGTTCCTTTGAGTATCGATTACTGTTCATTTGAAAGGAACAACTGTTGTTCCCTTCGCACAACTTAATGTTTTTCCTTTAAAAGGAACACCTACTGCTCCTTCTGTGTTCTTCCTTATTGTCATTCCTTTCTACCATTGTTGTTCAAATGTTATCCATTCCTTTGGGGTACCCCTTTCATCAAATAATTTTCACTAGCATTACTTCTATTTATCATGGTAATGATCTATCACTATTTTGTGGACTATCTCTGATACCTTATCAATTTTTTTTTTGGATTAATCTCTCCGAAATATTTTAAATCTTATTCATAACCTGTAACCACCATAATTCATTTTCTTTCCCTATATACATACAAATATACTTGAATGATAATTTTCCTCATATTATAATAAGGAGTCTTAAGCACACTTTTACTTGGAATCCTTACACTTCTTTACACCATCCCTTACTCTTAAGGAGTAGATGAGCCTCCCTTAATAGATCCCTTCTAAAAAAAAAAAGTTAAATAAATACAACTAATAAACTTCTCCCACAAAGAATAGGGGGTCTCATCACGAGCCAACCTACCTCGATCATAGGATAATATCCTAAGTGACATTCCCACTATGGCTACCACACCAGGGAAATAGCCTTTTGACATTTTGTGTCAAAGGACAAGGGGTCTCATCATGAGTTGGCTTGTTTACTTAAGTTACAATCTAGTGAGTGGAATTATCATCATCTGGCTACCAAACCATGATAGTGGTCTTCTCGGGAGAAGATAACTCAAATATTTATTAAGGATACGGGCTCATCTACGGGTTAAAATGCAACCCTGTCGAGGCTATGGACGCCTGTTGGCAGAAATGGCTCTGCCTGTGGTTTGGAAGTTTATCTAAAAAACACCAAGTTTCTATGTCTCTAGATTTCCTTTACTCAATAATGGGGCTATCATTTTGGATATATTTAACAAACTCGGGAAAATTAACAACATTATGATATATGGAATATTTTTAAAAGAACAGGTTTAATTTAGTTGGCTTATTTATCCTTTAAACATTTCTAAGTATAGGTATAATTTATTCGAATTTCCACAAAAGAAGACTATTGTTTAATGATTATCGTTAATATGCTTTTTGAAAAATTTGTATATGATTGGTCCCCATCGGCGGCGGAAGTGAAATCATTACCTCTCACTGGAAATACCTACACTCATTACTTTCACCTACGTTGACGGTCGAGGTCAACCTCTACAATAATGAGGGGAGTGGACGTTTGACACGTTTTCCGATAACTTTGTAATGATTGTAATAAATGGAAAATCCACATTTTTATACACTCGTCGTCTCTGATATTTTCTATTTTTGGTAATATTTTCCCCAAAGTTGGTCTAACCAAGTCTGCAACCAGGAACGATAATCGTTCTCATTTTCTCACAGAACGATGGGTGGCCAAAGTGTGCACAGGGAACCAACTTTACTACAGGTAACAGAGCAGGCTAGAGAAATTCTATAGCACCTGGGGTGGATGGAGTATTTTAACTGGTTACAAGGCTATGATACGAGCATCACGCTTGAATTATTTCAGAATTTGCATTGAGAAACCTCCATGGTTTGAGATATACGAATTCCAGTTACTCTGGAAATCGTAGCAGAGATTACAGGTCTCTCTAACTCAGGCATTCAGTGGACGGGAAGATATACAACGCTCAAATAAGCTATAGAATCCTTCATAGACCCTGGCGAGGAATTGGATAAAAAAGGAAAGGGGCTTAACCCCAGCACCCTCAGTGAACCATGGAAAGAACTAGCAGGATTAATTCAGAGATACATCACCTGTGATGGGCGATATGATGTAATCTGACCACGCCACCCCAAACTGCTAGCGACACTCAAACAAAGGTTAGTAATTAATCTACCTTTTTTTCTAAATGCCATGTTACATGAGGTTTCCATCAGAACATAGAAGTCCAAGGATCCTGTTACTATTATCAGCCACCATGGATTAGTTAAAATGATAGTAAGTAAGGCCATGAGTCAAACACAATTAACATGGGGGGATCTTACTGGGACCAATAGACCTCTGCAACTAGAACAACCTAAATTATACCATGAAAATCCATCACAGGAAATTGAAGAGATACAGGAAGGGGAGACCACTACCCAAACAAAAGTTCCACCTCCTCAACCCGAAGTCGAGGCAGACCCAGTCCAAATGAAAAAGGTTAAAACCTCACAAACAGAGGCTCAGACCTCACAGATAGGGCCACTAACCAGAAAGATAAAAAGATAAATGGTTACTCTTAAATCCCCCATTGAGAGAACGAGGAGAAGTAGATGGACACAAAACCCTGAAGAAATCTAGGACACAAAAAAACAGCCTGAAGAAATTCAAAACATAACAGAGCATCCCTTATAGGAAAATGCCCAGGGTATTGAGCATATAGAACAAACTTCATAGGGAAACAGTCAAGAAGACACTCATCCATCATCAAATCATATGACAGAACAATTTTTGAAAAGCTATGAGGAATAAATAGCTCAGGTTTTAGGGAGGTTAGGAGCCTCAATTGACAAAGATAAATCAAAAGAATACCAAGAACGAGCCTCTTCTTCAAACCCTGCTGAAAATTTCCTTGATATCGAAATGTCATTTCCTGAGGACACAACACATGAAGACCCACATCCTGAGGCAAGAAGCCCTCTTGAACAGACAGAGCACTTGGAAGGAACAAAATAACAGCTACCTGCTAATCAGAATGAGGAAGACCTTGAGACTCCTCACAAACAGAAAGTAGGCAAAAGCCATAACAGAATTAGAAATATGAAAAAGGAGAACAAGTTGTTAAAGAGAAAGGTTAAAAAAGTGGAAGCATTAAAATTGAAGGTTGGAAAACTTAGAGAAATTATTAAAGAATTGAGGAAGCAACTAGAACAAGTAGATAAGGCCCACCAAAGAAATAAAAACAAAAGGTCCAAAGTGCAGGGAAGAAACCCTCTTCCTAAAACAGAAGTCACTACAAACTCTATGGGAACATAGACAGACCCTGAAGAGATAATAGTAGAGGATGCAATAGCTCAGAATGAGGAGGTAATTCCTTCAGAAACTATTGATGATGAGGTACAAATAGATACCCTAGTCTCAGAAGAAATACCTCAATCCCTCGAGCAAGATCCCACCATTAGGATATGGGAGGAAGAATTGATACACTCCCAACAACGCTTGATTCAAAGTAGGAATGAATTGATGACTATGGAAGAACATCTATCATTTCAATCTCAGGAACAGAATGCTATCGTTGATACACTAGAATTAGAGCTTATACAAGCCCAACAAGCATTAAATCAATCCAGATATGAGATGGGCACTATAGAAGAATATCAAGCAGCTCAAT
Source organism: Picea mariana (assembly GCA_032191745.1). Taxonomy (NCBI): domain Eukaryota; kingdom Viridiplantae; phylum Streptophyta; class Pinopsida; order Pinales; family Pinaceae; genus Picea; species Picea mariana. The sequence goes on from JASDQU011400685.1 coordinate 8,569, forward strand.
CTCAGGAATAAAATGATGTTATTGGTAGGCTAAAGGAAGAGTTGGTACAAGCCCAGCAAGCCTTAACTCAATCCAGAGAAGAAATTATCACTAGGGATGAACATCAAAATGTTGTTAAACAACTAAAGGATATGTCAGCAACAAAAAGTGAAACATATGCTGATCTCACCAAAGCACAAGAAATGATTATGAAAATGCAAAGCCGATTTGAAAAAGATTTGGAGCAAATCAAGGAGATTTGTGATGTTTACTTTGATGCAATCAACTGTAGAGCCCCTGCCACCAATTATACCCTATTCTTGCTGGAACGTTACCTGTTGTTAAGGGTAAAATCCATCAGAGAAGGTAAGACGATTACATTTTCCACTGTCCCTGAGTTCATTTCATGTTTTAGAGAGCAGGAAGGTACAGTATTTTCTATGTGAATTATACTTCCATAATTTTATTTTGGAAGATGACAAGAAAAATAACCCTGGTCCCTTTATTGGAGACATTCAGTTCCATGCAATCCTATCCTTTACTAAGAACCAAGTTATATGGGGCAAGGCTCACAAGAATTTTATAAAGAGGGAAACAGGGTTAGATCTTTGGATCAGAGGAGAGCCCCTAAAGTCCTTTCCAACCATTATGCAACATAGAAACTTTATGAAAAGGGGGGGGGGTAAGAGATTCTCTAGCCCCCATCCATCGACGGGTTATCCATTCAGGCATCATATAATTTAGAGAACTCAAAGAAGAAGCTCTTCCTGCTTCTAAGGTGAGATGGGATGCATCCTCCAATGAAGTAAAAATTAGGGAGCCATTCAAGTTCAGGAATTTCTTTGCAGCTCCCTACAGAGTGGAAAGGTATTCTAGGTTTCTCTTGGAGGAAGGAACTGCTTGGATCGGGTGCAGGTATAATCCCCCTATCCTCTGGTTTCCTCCAGAAAGTTACCAAAAGGATTATCAAATTAACAAGAAAAGGGAGGATGTTTCTTTTGAAGAGCTCAAAAGAAGTAATGGGTTCTGGAGACCTGGTGAACCAACTTTCCCTCCTTACATCATCACTTCTTTACATGTAATATCTTAGCTTGCATGAGCACATGCAAGAAGGTAAGCCAGGGGGTATGTTGGGTTATGAAAAAGGTACAAATATCTTCCTTATTCCCACAGTTCGTGATACAATCTTGAGTGACTTTTATGTTAATTAGGGATCAATAGAATAGAAAATGATTACTATTTATTCTAGTGATATTATTGAAGTCATGATGAATAGATTCTAAAATACGGTTGGAATTGTTTGATTTTGTTACAGGATTGGTTAAATATTGTCAAAACCGAAGTAGCAAAGGAAATCTTGAATATGCATGAGCCATTGGAGGTTAAGGACTTTTGGCGCAAAAGCAGTTTTAAAGATGATTCGGTTTTCTATATTGTAACTTTATAATAGTAAAGCAATCCTGAGGATCTTCTGATCCTCAGGATGGCTTGATTTATTCAAATTATTGTATGTATATAGGATAATAGATCCTGAAAGACAATCTAAGAATTGCGTTCAAGTATTTAGACTCAGAGTTACTCTGCACAAGCCATTTTTCTGAATAATGTACCAGCTATGAAGTTAATAAAAGATGCTACCATAATATTAACACTCCCTCCTAGCTAGGGAGGTATGGTCTTGAGCACAACAGACCATTGATCATTTTGACCATTTCTATATACTGAGTTTCTAGTAGCAATGCTTCTAAGGACCAAGGGCCTAGTCTAAAGGAGCTATTGTTTCAGTTCTAATTGTATCAATTTGATTTTTGTTTTACGATTCAATTCCCTTTCACAATAGTTAAGACGAATGCATAAGCGTGTTAATGATTTCATACGGTTTGCATATAGAAGATAGATATCTCTCTTGAGTGTTAATGATTGTTGATTCCAATTTCCATTACTATAGTTTTCTGCTTGACAGTTCCTCACGTTTTCATATGCGTTGTTCCTTTTACTTAATATTTGCATTTGTTGTTCCTTTCGAATAGGTTACAATTGTCATTCCTTTCAGTTAAAGTTACAATTGTTGTTCCTTTCCATTCAGTTATGTTTGTTGTTCCTTACGATTAGATTACAATTGCAATTTCTTTCCATTAGAATAATTTGCTATTTCCTTTCCAGCAATTTGATTCCTAGTTAATAGTTAATTCTGCAAGTCTTTACTCAGATTCAATCATTGCCTTTCAGTTAAATGAATTTAGCAGGTTAGCTAGTTCCTTTTCATTCACAGCATGTTAGCAATTAGATTTCAATTTTGTTAAGTAAGATCTTAATCTTAGAATCCTTAAATGAACATTTGAGTAACTTGATTGTGGATAAACTCAGGTTTGTTTTAGCTATGCGATTTTAGCCTCTACAAGCTATCTGCATAGACTTTGTTGATGTTCTTGAGATAAAAGACGAATCCTCGGGTTGATAAATTAATGTTAAACTAAGGTTGTTTTTAGGACATCTTTAGACCCCAACAATTGTCAAGAGCCAATATTATTGGCCAGGTATGAAGAAAAGGGTGGTTGATTATATATCCATATGTTTGGAATATCAAAAAGTCAAGGATGACCACAAACACCCAGTTAGTTTGCTACAACCATTACCCATTTCTGAGTGGAAATGGGAAGTTGTGAAAATAGATTTCATTATTAAGCTACCCAGAACATCCAAGCAGCATGATTCCATCATGGTGGTGGTGGATAAGCTTACCAAAGTTTCCCATTTTATTCTAGTGAAGTTAACTCACAAAGAAGCCAACATTGAAGATATCTACATGAGAGAAATTGCTAGGCTACATGGTGTGACTAAGGCAATTATGTCTGATAAAGACCCCAAGTTCACATCAAACTTTTGGAAAGGATTATTCAAAGGATTTGGGACAAATATGAACTTTAGCATAGCCTATCATCCAGAGTTATATGG